>OU898281.1:84339101-84411778 GCA_918026665.1 Diabrotica balteata | reverse complement strand
TGTCGGTATTATTTAAATAAATTGGCCAGCTACCAGCCTCGACCTCAATCCAATAGAACATATATGAGGCACACTAAGAAGACGAATTAAAGTTCGGCTGCCCCGGGTACCCCGTCCAAACAACTTTCCTGAGCTTAGCGCGGCTCTTTAACAGTATGAGCTGAATTGGACCAAACTTTTGTGTTTAAAATTTTATTACCACAATACCAAGACATAGACAGGAGGTTATAAGGCCCCTGGGAGCAAATATACAGTATTAATAATAATTTTCATATTTTTTTTGGAAAATAATAAGCACGAAGCAAGGTTTAGATACCTGGAAATAGATATAACTAGTTTACGTATATGTTGAAGAAGAAGTACGACAACAAATGCACAAAACAAGAATCTATAAAGCAGCAATTAGACCTATATTAATATATATGGAAGAGACAAGACCTGACACATTTAAAACAAGACGATTACTAGAAACAACAGATAAAAATACTATGACGAATATCAGGAAAAAGTCTGTTAAATAGAGAGAAAAGCAAAACATAAGAAGAGCATGCAATATAGAAGACATAAATGGATGGGTGATAAAACGGAAACAGGAGTGAAACGAACACATTAGTAGAATGTAGAGGATAGGATAGTACAACTAGCACGAGATAAGTCACCAATGGACAAAGAAATATTGTAGACTAAGAAAAAGATAGTGCGACAATTTAAACAGTTTAGGGGCTAATACTATAATTAGGGGGGGAGCTTTAAAGCTAAAGCTAAAGCTAAACAGGCTTTAAAGCCTAGATACAAAAAGGACGAAGAAGAAAAAGATAAACAGTATATGTTGCATCTGTTATTATCAACAAAGCTACCTAATTATCATTTTTTCAATTTTTGAACAAGCCATAAGTTTTTATAAATAAAATCATCTTTTTTCGCATACATTGTGTTTCTTATTTACATTTAATGTCCCTCTTTAAATGTATGCAAAATCTATAAGTGTCATCTCCAAAAATATGTCTTCTTGTCTATAAAATAGGCATGAATCGAATTTGAATTTTTTGCAATTGAGTGATATATATTGAGTAATTAATATATATATATATATATAGTATATATATATATATATATATACTTCTTTGGAGGATAACTTTCGGGAAAGCGTCAAAACAAGGATCAGCTAGAGATGGTATAAGCCAGTTTGGTGTAGAACTTTATTCTAAATGTGAAATTTTCGGTGATATGTTGTCACCTTCATCAGCACCTAAATGGAAAACCTATTTTAGTACAAGTGGTGGAAATTAACATATAAAACCTACATTGAAAATGTTCAGTTGGTCCTAGAGGTGAAGAACACTGTCACAAACATGTTAAAAATATTAAAAAATACATTTAAAATTTTGAATAAAAACATTACAACACAACAGGGTATTATTTAAAATACAAACACAACAAAAATCTAAAAATTACAACCTACACAAAAACTGCAAACTTCATGTTAAAGGTAGAAAAGAAGAATTATTCTTCTTTTTTGATGACATATTTCTGACTTCTGTCAATATCCGGATGACATATGCAAGGAGGTTATAATTTTCACGTTAGAACCTCATGGATATAGAAAGAAAGAACCCCAGGAAACACAATCAGCAGGGAAATGGAGTCTTTTCTCAAGTAAAGGTAGGCAATCTATGTATGTTATGATAAGTTCCCTACATTCTCCAGTTTGTTACATCTTGTCAAGTCCTGTTGAAGTAGAAATGAATAAATACAACTTAAGTTTTCAACATCTTTCTTACAGTTCATAGAAGAACTGCAGTTATGGATGTAGCACATTTCTATGAAGTTTCTCTTAAATTGGTTGTCAACCCTCTTTAGTACTTGCACATTTTCATAGTTAGCAATGTGTCCAGTATTCTTAATATGTTGGCTAAAGGCTGTGCAGGTGGGTTTCCTCACTACATCACTCTTGTGCAAAGCTAGTCTTTTTGAGAGTTTCTGGCTAGTTTGACCGACATACACTTCTGAACAGGAACCACATGGAATAGAATACACTACATTGAAGTTATCCAGTTTTCTAACTCTTTCTGTCAGGTGAGTAAAGTATGTCCCTAATCTTTTGTACACTGAATTTGCTATCACTATGTTGAACTGTCTGAAAAGGTTTGTGATCTGTGGAGATAAACCTCTGATGTAAGGTAATCTCCCATAGAAAACTTCTACTGTTTCTCCTTCTAATGTTTGTCTTTGGTGTGTTCTAACTGTTGCATATCTTGGAATAGCAATTTATTCCAAATATGCCAACAGTTAGAACACACCAAAGACAAACATTAGAAGGAGAAACAGTAGAAGTTTTCTATGGGAGATTACCTTACATCAGAGGTTTATCTCCACAGATCACAAACCTTTTCAGACAGTTCAACATAGTGATAGCAAATTCAGTGTACAAAAGATTAGGGACATACTTTACTCACCTGACAGAAAGAGTTAGAAAACTGGATAACTTCAATGTAGTGTATTCTATTCCATGTGGTTCCTGTTCAGAAGTGTATGTCGGTCAAACTAGCCAGAAACTCTCAAAAAGACTAGCTTTGCACAAGAGTGATGTAGTGAGGAAACCCACCTGCACAGCCTTTAGCCAACATATTAAGAATACTGGACACATTGCTAACTATGAAAATGTGCAAGTACTAAAGAGGGTTGACAACCAATTTAAGAGAAACTTCATAGAAATGTGCTACATCCATAACTGCAGTTCTTCTATGAACTGTAAGAAAGATGTTGAAAACTTAAGTTGTATTTATTCATTTCTACTTCAACAGGACTTGACAAGATGTAACAAACTGGAGAATGTAGGGAACTTATCATAACATACATAGATTGCCTACCTGTACTTGAGAAAAGACTCCATTTCCCTGCTGATTGTGTTTCCTGGGTTCTTTCTTTCCATATCCATGAGGTTCTAACGTGAAAATTATAACCTCCTTGCATATGTCATCCGGATATTGACAGAAGTCAGAAATATGTCATCAAAAAAGAAGAATAATTCTTCTTTTCTACCTTTAACATGAAGTTTGCAGTTTTTGTGTAGGTTGTAATTTTTAGATTTTTGTTGTGTTTGTATTTTAAATAATACCCTGTTGTGTTGTAATGTTTTTATTCAAAATTTTAAATGTATTTTTTAATATTTTTAACATGTTTGTGACAGTGTTCTTCACCTCTAGGACCAACTGAACATTTTCAATGTAGGTTTTATATGTTAATTTCCACCACTTGTACTAAAATAGGTTTTCCATTTAGGTGCTGATGAAGGTGACAACATATCACCGAAAATTTCACATTTAGAATAAAGTTCTACACCAAACTGGCTTATACCATCTCTAGCTGATCCTTGTTTTGACGCTTTCCCGAAAGTTATCCTCCAAAGAATTGTATTCTTAGCGTCGTTATACAAACTCTATTTATATATATATATATATATATATATATATTAATGTGATATTTAAAGTCTTGGTGCGCCAAGCGATTAATTAGCTAATTAATTAATTAATGAATTAAAATTATTTAAATGATATGACTATGACTCTATCACACTTTATAATTCTCTTATCTCAGGGTTCTTTCGTGCTTCAATATCTATGCTATTACATGTGAAAGGTAAGGTCCAAAGAATACTGGAATAATAAAAAACGTATAGGATCTAACGTTATATATTGAAATAAAATAATGAAATAAAATTCACACTCAAATGTTTTCAATAAACAAAATCTCATATAATGATTCTCAAAATGTTGTTCTAAGTACATGAACCTTCAAAATTACTGGTACAACAATATTAGTTGAAATCTCAAAATCCAAATATTATTCTAAATCTCCTAATCAAAATATTTATATCCTTTCTAAATTAAGTGTAAAAATTGTGTTATCAATAAAAGAAAAACTGCAGAAAACAAAACTATCTGATGATGAGTGGTCCAAATCCTTGTTCCTTGTAGACTATACTATTTACTCGTAGCCGCTCCCTAGGTAATCAGCAATCTTACAACAAACTATTGCAAGTTTATCGTCCTTAATGATCTCCTTCAAATGGACGAATCGTTCAATTATGCTAGCTTCTTCTTCTGCTTCTGCTTACTGCTTCCTACCTCTGGGAAACTACCCGAGAACAACGGCCGTTCGCCTTGCACCCTTGGAAACCAACTGCCTATCTTTTTGTTTCCAAAAACTAACTAAAGTCTCATTCTCAAACCAATCATCCCACCTTTTTCAATTTCATCCAATCAAAATGCGTCATCCATCTCCCATTTTTTCATTTCGATAACAAACAAATTTTTACCTATAATTATAAAATTTCCTAAAACTTATCTACAAATAATATTTTTCTACAATTCTTAAAAACTAACAAAAACCTATCTTTCTAAAATCTATTCTATTGTTCTAATCACTACGCTAATGTATTTGGAAAACCCGTTCAATTGTCTTTTATTTCACTTAAGCTTATTCCCGTCATACAAATATATTGTAACAAAGAAAATAATTTATGCATATTTTACGTTTTGTTAAATACAGTAATCCAAAATTAAAAGACTTCATTCTTCGAAATGTTTGTAGTTTATTGTTTGGCTTATCTGAATTATTTATTGTTTTTGAACTTTGAAATATTTTAAGCAAACCAATATTTTCTCGATTTTACATATCATAACAATATATATATATATATATTATATATATATATATATTATATATATATATATATATATATATATATATACGTATGCATCCATAAATGCATAAAACATTGACAAATAATTTAATATAGTATAATGAACTGCCTCATATTTGGGCGTAGATGAGATGTATACAATTTCTACTATTTTCTTTTATCATTCTTTCGCACAAACTTGCAAACCACGGAATGGCAACAGGTGAACCAATTTCTTTTTGTTACGAATTATTACATACTCACAGCAACGTACCCACAAGCTTTATTTATAATACTTTCTCTTTTAAATTTGTAACAGATTGATGATATAAGTAACTGGAAATTCAAGAAAATATATGACTTATTATTATATTATTTTAAAGTAATCAAGAACATATTTATCGGCTGTTAAATGAAGTGAATTATATTATAAAGTTTTTTATTTTTAGTGCGTCAATTAATGTTTGATAATTAACGAGACTGATTATAATTAATAAATAAATAAACAAATATATAGAAATCAAGGCAATAAAACCTTTAGGTTATATATCCAAAATATTGAAAGAACTTTTAACTTTTTAATTGTATAATCTGGTAAATAGAAAAAAAAAATAATTGAACATCGTTTCAAGATGAAAATAAAAAAGGCTAAAAATTAATTGTTTGCATTTGAAACTAATGATTGCCTGAAAAGGACAAGTCCTTAGTTGGAAAACCTATTGCTAAAGATGATAAGGCATAATATTTCTATCATGGGAATCAGTGAATGCCAGAAACATGACCCTTGTATGTATCCCCACAGGCGACATATATTTTACATGATATGTATATATAAATATATAAATACATTATATATATATATATATATATATATATATATATATATATATATATATATATATATATACATAGTATGATAAAATATACGCTTCCAACACCGATACAGATAAAAATTAATTTAAAAGTCATTTCTGTAAGTTAACCAGACCTTTAAGATCACTAATATGAAATCGCTCTTATTATTTGTGATTTTAATATAAAATTAGGTCAAGATGTGACTGGGAATGTTACTGAATAATACCGTTTGCGTGGAAAGCGAACGGTATGAAAGAGGCAGACCTTTATTCTGATAGGAAAGCTTTAGAAAAGTCGCGTCGTCTCTGTACATAAAAAATCACCGGTAGACGTATAGCTAGAACCGTACGAAACCTAATTGACTTCATCAAAATAAACTGCATATTTTGGAGTAATATTACAACTGTAAAAATTATATTTTAGCAGTCTACATAAACTCTAACTACGACCTACTCTGCTCTAATCTAAAGAATAAATTAAAGAGGTTGGCAAAAACAGCTAAGCCAATAAAAGCTAATAAAATATAGCAAAACCTTATAAATAAAATAAGGAATAAAATCCTTAAAACTCTAATTGGAAACCAATCTGTTAACGACAACTGCGCGGATATTAAAAATACATTCCTAAAGCAAAAGCCTTAAGTGAAACAAAAAAAAACTAAAGAGTCGTGAATTACTTAAAAACTTATACTGGATCTACTAGGACGGGGAAATTTCAAGAATAAAAATCCTGCCAAATATTGTAAACTTTAAACAATCTTGTAAACTATCGAGTACCTTTGTAGGAAACTTAAGCATTAAGAGAAAACTAAAAAATTTAATCTCCACAAAAAAAATAAAAAAAGGCACGTACCGCATTGTTTTAGAGTTATTACAGCAATGTATAAAAAGTCAGCACACAAGGGAGAAGTTTTTTATGGCAAAAGAGGAGTGTAAACAAAGTCAGCAATGGTTTGATGGTGGGTGCGCAAGAAAGAGGAAGCAAGTAATATCATATCTCAGATTATCTAGAAAAATTAACTCAACTTATGCAACGAACATATACAGGAATGTTAAACAGGAATACAAACACCTTTGTGTTTGTATTAAAAAAATTCAAAATATTGAAAAAAAAAATCAAAAGAATTTTGGAAGGCTGTTGTACTATATAAGTTTGGAAGTTCGACCATTGGGGAAGGTGTAGTATAGAAGAACGTCGAATAGCATTGGATTCTTTAAGACAAAATAAAGCAGCAGGATTGGATAGAATTGCTGCTAAGTTCTACAAGTTTCTTCCAGAAAACGAAAATGTTTGTACTTGGGCTTGCGAATAATTTTTTCGTCAAACCAGACCTTCCTCAGGGTTTTATAATGCCTAATTTTTCCTCTTTATAAAAATGGAAACATGGAAAGTGCAGAAAGTTATAGAAGGTATTAGCTTCTTAAATTCAGTAACCAAACTCATTGCGACATTGACTTTAATCAGACTTACCTTGTGGGTACAAAATAATAACATTTTAAATGAGTTCCAGGCAAGATATGGAACCGCGGCTGTTTAACTATAAACAACATTTTTAATCTTACAATCCAGAGTATAGTAAACATCCAACATTCACGAGGATTAAAAAAGTGTTTATACATTTTTTGTAGACTTTAGTGCTGCTTTTGATACAGTTGATCGGCGGGCCCTTTTTTACACAAGTTAAGTCATTTAGGATTATCTACTAAAGGGCTGAATTTGTTAAAAAGTATGTTCGCGAATACAAAATCGGCCGTCTGGTCAAGGGAAGGTCTATCTGAATGGTTTAACTATAATGTAGGAATGAGACAGGGATGTCTTTTAAGTCCATTACTGTTTGCGCTTTTCTTGAATGACCTACATGAAGCATTGGGAGACGGTTTGGAGATAAATGGTTTGATTATAAGACTTTTATTATATGCAGATGATTTGGTTTTAATGGCAATCAATCCGATGGTGCTACAGCGGATGATTAATGAACTGGAAAAATACTGCAGGATGTGGAATCTAAAAATAAATTTTATAAATCCAAATTCTTGTTTCAAAGTGAGGTGTGTGATCAGGATCTGAACTGAATATCGAGTATTAAATAGTGAATATCTATATTTATTTGGGAATGTTACTAATACCACCCAAGTTGTCGTTTAAAGCTCATCTAAATAAGCGTCAGAGTTGGCAAATGTGGCGATTCATACGGCTTAGAGTAGTTTAGTGTCCACGGCTAATATACCCTTTTTGGCTAAAGTAGCAATGTATGAGTCGGTGGTAAGATCATTTGGACTTATGGTCTCAGTATGGGGTCTTTTTGAGTACGATGAGGTGGAAATAATCAGAAGATTTATGTAAAAAAAAATTTCTTGTCCAAGTTATTTTCTAGTTTTATGTTAGGATTTGGAACAGTATGCTAGAAGTCATCTATATACGATAGATTTACATCAAAAGTATGTTAAAAAAATACTAGGATATTCGAATGATAGGTTGCCAAAATTTTTTTTAAAGAAATGATGATAGCAAGTTGTGACTGGTGGAAAGATTGGATGAGCATGGGAGAAAAATTTGGTATTGAGGTAAGTTGTGAATGGAAATGGAGAGATAGCTGGCCTAGCATGATTGGAATATGATGGAAAAAAAGAACGAGAAGATACAGCTTCAGGCTGAGAATGTAGAGACATACAAAGAACTGCGGGAAGGAGTAAACATGCATTATCTACTGGAAATGAAAAATTTTTGGGACATTCGATGGCTGTTTAAATTAAGATGTGGAGTTCTGTATTTGAATGATCGACCTGGCAGAAATAATGAAAGAAGATTTGCTCAATGTGTAACACAAAGGAAAGGGAAGATGTATACATATTTTTGGGAAAATGTTCGGTGTTGAGACAGATTAGGTTAAAAGTGATTGGGTAGAAATGAACTTAGTAGAGTGAAAGTAGTTACTATGATACGGGACAGCTGAGTTAGCAGTTATTGTAGGGAGGCATGGCCGTATAAGTATGAGTTAATGAGCATATTTTAATTACTAAATTTATATAGCATGTTGTTAGTTCAATAGGATGAAAATATTAAAATAAGCATTAATAATTTGTTTGCGTATAGCCATTATATTTTTATCTGTTATCTTCATCTATCTTGACTATTATTGTTATTATTATTATATAAACAGCTTTCACTCCCTCTAATGGACAAATTCAATCATATCAAATGCAAGCTATCCCTTACTGTTATACATTTTAATTATTGTTTGTTACTCAGTAGGATATACACATTTAGTTTATTAGGTACTATAACATTTATATGAATATTTACTTAATTTATTTTTGTGTTAATTTATTGACCTTGTTTAATAGAATAGCCTAAGTGTAATTTTTTGTATAATAAGGAATAATATTTGTTTGCCAACCCTCCTACGGCATGTGCCAAGGAGAACAAATGTCGCTAAAAGAGAATATTGTATTTTCTTTATTTATTTATTTTTTAATAAGAAATAAAAAGGCAATATTGATTTATTTATTTATTTTTTATTGATAATTTTAAAATCTGTATATCCAGATGGTTGATTGCTTTATTTATTTGTTACACCTATTCTTTCTACTTCACTTTTACTATCAATAAATATTATACAGTATTTCATTTCCTTGGTCAAAACATGACTAAGAGCAAACTTTATTACCAGCATTTCCGCTGTGTAGATGGTGGCTTCATCGAGTAGCTTATATTTATACTGTTTTCCAGATTTCTGTTGGTATACTGCGCATGCAGTGTTTACTTCCTTATTTTAAACCTTCAGTAAATATAATATTAATTACTCCATTTCTTCTGAACCTCTGCATAAATATGGGTCTCTGGATATCATTAACATATTTTATTCTGATTTCTATTGAAAACAATACATGGAGGCTTTCAGTATAATTCTGCTGCATGATGACTCTAATATAGAAATTCTTTATATTTTGAAAGATTTCTGTAGCTTTGCGCCTGGATAGAGATTTTTTCTTAAACCAGTATGTTTAGTTAAATCTAAGATATCTTAGTCGTGTACATCTTTGAAAAAACTGGTTTCTGCTAATAGTACGAGCCGATTTGTCGGTGAGATACTACCTCCGCAAATTCAATGGTTTCCAAATTCAAACTGCTTCAAATTCCATGTTGATTGGTGCAGATTTAAGGTACTTAAGACAAAGGACAGACATTTATTTTTCTGTACGTTAATTTTTAATAAATGTATGTTTGATGTATTTTCGTACAAGTAACAGCTATAATCAGAAATTGGTCGTATCATAGATATATGGAACATTAGCTAATGTTGGAATCTGCACCCCAGTTTGTTTTATAAAAACCTCAGAGAATATGAATAGCATTTTCATTTTTTTTTTAGATTTTGTTTTATATGATGTTTCCACAAATGTTTTCTTAGCTTAATAAGTTCCAAGATATCTGACACAGCTTTTACTTAGAAATTTGAATTGACCAATTTATATATCCTTCTGGACTTCTAAGTTTTCTAGAAAAAAGCAGATTTCTGTCTTAGATTCTGATATCGTTGATCCATTTGATTCATAGCATGCACGTACTGATGTAATAGCTAATATTAAATTATTTTTAGACAGATCAATGTTTGTGTTTTTTGGTACACTATCTTCTCAAACTATATAATATAAAATACATAAAAGTGTACTTAAATACTACCTTGAGTGTGCTTCTATTGAACCGTCAACAACAGGTTGTTGTTGTTATCAACAGGTCCTCGAAGACACTTCGTCTCAGGACCATTTTACCTATGTAGGGTCATACGTCGCCATGTTACCAATTCCAACGGTAACTTAAACATCATAATTTGTAACCACATATAATGTAAAACAACTGTAAATTTATATCATTTAAAGGTTTTGACCCATATATTTTGGTGGCTCATAGCATGTATACCTCATTTACAACTGATGATGATTTAACAATCCGAAAACGTTTGAAAAAAGGAATGAACTATTAATTTAATGGGATTAATGTTGAAGGTTGAAAACCTAAGGTTCAACCTTAAACATTAATCCCGTTAAATTAATAGTTCATTCCTTTTTTCACTAATAGAGATTTACTGATTTAGACAATAAATTTTATCAGGTAAACAAATTATCCATATCCATTGTCATCGACCTAGAATCAAAACATAATCAATTTAACATTTGGAATGCTGTAAATCCATACATGGAGGTCTTATAAGACAACTTTATTGTTAGCTACAAGTACACAAGGCACTGAGAATGATCTGTTCAGATCGAAAACGTTCTGCTAGAACTTAAATGTTGACGACACTTTTATAAAGTTTTTAATTATTTTGTTTTTTTTTTTTATACCACAATACACATGTGTGAAGTGTTTTAACTTTTGTGTTTTTTTAAACTATGAAGTACAGTTGACAATAATACAGCTGACCAACCATATTCATTTATGGGATATGTTCTAGAGCAATTAAAGTTTTTAAAGGTATAATACATACCAGCTTAAACCATGTCTCCGATAATAAAACAATATGAATTTGATTTTGGTAAAGTAAAAATTTCTAAATTTACCTAATTTAAAACTGCCGAAAGAAATTCATTGCATAACATTTAATTTTGAGTTTAGGTCTGCAAATTTAATGACACAACTGGATTTGCATGTTTACTAATTAGTTGAAGAATTTCTTATTCAGAAACATTTAAATTATTTGTTTGTTTTATATCATTACCAATTTTCATAACCATAAAGTTGCATTAATTATGCTAGGATCAGGACATCTGACTGTCTATCTGTGACTGTTTTTTATCATGAGGGCTATTTAATATTCCGTCAGAAGTACCGGGAGCATTTACCTTAGAAATAATCTTTTTCCTTATCTGTTCAGATAGATCAGGAGTATTTAGTATTTGTCTTTTATTTAGATTTCCTTTTTTTAATATTGCTATTGTTATATAGCAAAGGGGTAGAAAATGTTTGTCTAGAAGAGTTGACTTGTGAAAGGTTCTGGATAGAAGTAGAAGAAGAACTAGGTTGAAAATTTTCAGAGTCTAGTGAATGGCTTGTATTGCTTCTATTTAAAATGTTTACATAGGAAGTTTTCGAAGCCTGTTTGGTTGCATAAAAAAAATTTATGTTTGAAAAATCATAGTTTCTTTAAAGGTCCCTTAATCTTACCTAAAGTTAATTTTTTGGTAATCTTTTTTAGTATGGAACTCTTCCCATTTACCTTATTCATCCCATATTTAGATCTTGGTCAACTCTAGCACTGACTGCACAAATGATCATATCTTATTACATCATAATTTTATAAATTATTTTTTTGTTTCAATGAATGTGGCATAAAATTCGTAAAAAAAGTTTAGAGAAAGAAGCTAAAAATCAAATTAAAACAAAATTTTATTTAAAGGGTTTTATAAACAAACTATTGATTACAATGGAACGAAACTTACATAAAAGAACAAGTATTAAAAGTAGATAGTTACAGAAGATGCCCGATATTAATGACCATTAGTCTCTTGCATAAATTGCCCTTTTGGTTAGAGAACGCCGAATTCTTGCAAAAATTCCAATTTTTTTTTTTCTAAATTCGCTGCAAGCATCTTGTATCCTTGGCTAGGGTTGTGCACGATTTTGTATCGGAATGGAATAAACAAATGCTTTTTATGTATGCCCAAACACAATAATCGCAAGAATTAAAATCTGGCAACCTTTGCTGGCTAAATAACTGGACCACCTCTTCCAATTCAGTGGTCTTCGTAGTTATTATCAAGAAAGTCTCGTACATTTCCTGCTAAAGTAGGCCGGACAGCCATCATGAAAAAACCAAGTTTTGCATAATACCTACCTGATTTTCATCTGTATTATAAGGACATATGTCTAAGGGTTTGTCCCTATCTAAATCACTCATCTTTATAACTCATTATAATCATTAACGCAAACAACAAAACAAGTAGGAAAAAATTTGCAATACTATTTACACTGATAATTATAAATATGTCCGTGCAGTTTGAATTCTTCCGGACAACTGTGCTAAAAATAGAAAAAGAGAACAAAAATGGGATACCTTGGTCTTATAATCACAGAAATTAAATACGTAATATACCGACTTACCATTCAAAGTAAAGTTTCAAGAAGATGATAAATTAAATATTAGGAGTATCTAACTCTCTTGGTGATGTAACGTTAGACAATAAATGGGTGTTCAAATGGAAGATTTATATCAAGTGCTTCTGATAAGGAAACATTCCATAATATTGTTATATTCAACATTTGAAGACGTACTAGAAAAAGATAAGGAAAAAAACTTATTTTTAATATATGTATTTTGTTTATTGTTGAAACAATTGTATGGTAAAAAGTTAACTACATAGCTTTGGATCCAGTGCAAATAGGTATATTACCTGAACTTATGTGCTTGATTTCTTAGTGAATGTAAGATTTACATAGATACTTTATTCATGTAAATTTGGTTCAAGTAGTTACATTTCACTCTTAATCTCTTACTAAAAGTAGTAAGTCTTTTTGAGAAAAAGTTTTTTGTATAGCACAACAAATAAATAAATAGTTTAAATTTGTAGCATGTATTTTGGGGCTCTGTATGTAACAATTGTAGATAGGTGTTTACTGACTAATATTTGAGAAATATGATGTAAATACTATTGGATGTTTTTCTTCAAATGAAAATAACGAATTATTTAATCTGCTACCGACTCGTAAAATGTCATTGTAATTATCTAGAAAGGAGTATAATTGTAATTCTTTTGTAATTTGCTTAACTCTTTTGTGAATTACTCTGGTTGAAATATTCTAATTATACATTCAGGCACCTGTGCTAACTCAGTCAAGTCAAATTATCAATTTTCTTTGGATGGTTACATAACTTTCTTCTGCAATTGTGCCTAAATCTAAGTTAATATGGTCACATAATTTTTTTATGATTTTGAACATTTTAGGATATTTAATTTTTTTTCTCTTCTATATTTAAGTATCTTCTTCTAGTTTCTAAAAGATATCGAATTTCGAGGAATGATGTCGATGTTGAACAAAATGGAGCCGTTTTGTGTTTATACACCTTTAGAGCTTAATCTGAAAGATCTCTCCAAAATATTTTTTTTTTGTAAATTGTGAGATGTTTTAGATTTTCATTATGAAGTACATAATGAAACATTTCGGTAGTATCGATGCATAAACCAAATGTAGGTCCTCCTCCTTCTTCTTTCTTGAGCGCTTGTCAGGGCGTGATGACACTCTTAATATATTACTTGCTACTCCATTGGCTGGATCCTTCTCAGCGTACATCTTCATGTAGGATTTTCTCACCAGAGTCTTCATTTGGTCTTCTCATCGTGTTAGAGATATTTGTCTTTGTCTTCAGCTTTCTACCTTTCCTTCTACTACCAATAGTTCCATGGCCCCAGTTCTTCTAGCTATACGGTCGAAGTCATTTAAGTATGCTGGGCTCACTTTTTTTAATAGCCTTTTTTTTACATAAAGCTCTTCCAGAATTGTCAGGATGGTTCTACGTTCTGTCCAGGACACGCATAGAATTCTTTTATAGACCCACATTTTGAAGGCTTCGATCTTACTCCTATTGATTGTTTTGAGAGTCCATGTTTCAGCTGAGTATGTAGCAATAGGATAAATAAGGGCATTAATCAATCTTAGCTTAGTATTCATTGTTATTGTTTGGTTTTTCCATATTTTAATTAGTTTACTTTTCGGGCTATTACTAGTCTACACTTTATTTCTTTCGCATTCGCCATTGTTGTTTACCACGGAGCTTAAGTATACAAATCTGTCTATCAGTTTGAAATTTTTCACTTGTTGTATGTGGGATAGATTATTATTTGCTCTGTCTACGATCGTTATTTTATCTTCTGATTTGAAGTTTAAATTTTTCGCTTTTCTGGCTTAGCCGTTCGGTGATGGTAATCATTTCGACTTCTTCTTCGATTTCAAGTTCCACTCCTATCGGAGATTAGAAATCATTCTGGCAATTATAATTTTTTTGGTTACGCCGCCTGAATAGTTCAATTGAACTGCATCCAAAACCATTTCACGGAGATTGCGTAGCCACGAGATTTTACGTCTTCCTACGCTTCTTCTACCTTCGCATTGTTTTCCTAGTTGTTCGAGAACTTGTTCATTTCGACTTTATTCGCTGCTAATATAAGTGTGTCATCTGTGTACCGTCAGGTTACTGATTTCTGCCTCCCATAGTGATTCCTCCATCTCATTCGTCCAGTACTTCGTCTCATTATACGTTCAGAGTATATGTAACAGATATATATGTTATTTGTTTTGAACGTATCTGAATATATTCCGTGTATTCTAACTTTGGATTTCTTATTAGGTTCACTAGGTGGTTAAGTACTCCCATATTTTCTATTATACTTTTATAGAGTGGATCACATTTTACTAAATCGAAAGTCTTTTGTGTAATCTATGAAACAGAGCAGCATTGGTATATTGTATTCTCTCGCTTCTTCTATTGTCTGTCTAGGTGTTCAGTATCTGCTCTTGCGTTCCTTTTTCTGTTACGAATCAGCATTGTTCTCGGCTATCTCTAGAAATAAAAAGTTTTTTGGCCGTTCATTGATTAATGTAGCAGAATTTTGCTTACATGGATGGTTCTGGTCAATGGTTCTGTTATTGCTGCATAAGGTTAGTGATTATTTTTATAAATAGGGATAAAGGTTGATTCGCACCGCTCATCAGGCCATTCATTTGTGATCAATATCATGTTGTACATATCCAGTATTACATCTACACCAGTCTCGCCCATTGCTTTTAGAGTCTACGCTGGTATGCCATCGATTCCTGGGGTTTTCTGTTTTATAGTTGATTGAGAAACTTCTTTACTTCAGCTCGTAAAATGATTGGTTCTGCCTCTCTTATTGCAGGTTTCTTGTGTTCTGAGACTGATGCAACTTTTAAAGTGTCGTTGTATAATTCTAAACAGTAAATTTTTCAGTCTGAATTTAGGAGTATTGTGATGATATGACCTTTAAAAGCTTTTGATATAAAAGCAATATATTACTAAGAATTCAGATAAAGAAATTACATAAACACTAAGTTAATCTTCACTACGCCAATATCTCGACATGCTTTTCTACCACTGGTTAAAGGCAAACAGAATAATCACAATGATTGAGTATGAAAAGCCACTTCATCGATAAGTTAAGGAGGGTGTATCGCAAAATTTTTGAGATAGTTGTCCGGCAACAAAATCCTACACTTATTTGTCTGTTCTTCGCTCGCGGAACTCTTCTCTGAGTAGTCCTAAGCTTGTCCTTCATGTCCACTTTACAACAGCTACCGCCAAGATAAACCTGAGCCTCTTTCACCAACGTAAAGGTCTCACTCGCTCCTTGAAGGGGGACTCACTTCAATAGGTAATTAATCCTTGTTCTCCGCTCTTTATTGGCAGCTTCATCGCGGTTTTTGTTTTGTTTATTCCTGGCCCATTTTTGTTCCACTAGAAGCTAGGAAATGAATGATCACACCCAGCTGAGTTATCAGGATCTTAAGGAGATCCGAAACAAACACATAAAAAAAATACATATGTATGTGTGTTATTTATTTTTCAATCAATTAATTTATAATATGAATTAATCTGGTATAAATTTTAACGGACGATTTTTACTACGTCTGTGTTGGTAAGTATAAGCATTAATCAAATAAAAGGTACCGTAGAGTGGGGGTGACTTTGATTCTATAAGGTGACTTTGATAAAACATGAATATTTTGTCGAAAGAAAATGCAAAAAAGTATTTTGAAGTGTGTATATTTTAGGCAATTCCTAGCTGAGCGCTTTCGGCTTTACAAAGCCATCATCAGAGCTATGCTACAATAAAATGTTTCTAATAAGTACTAATTGGTAAAGATTGTAATTTTTAACTTACGTCAATTTTTTAAATACCACTACAAAGGAGAGATCTCATTTCCTTAAATTTCAAAATTATGATTTTGTAGGTGTTGAAATTCTTAAAACATATAAAAACATATAAAAAGCCGACACTGGACTTCACAAACACGTTAAAAAATTGAAAAAATTTTTGTCATGGTACGGGTTTAAGAACCCGACCATTGATTGATGTGAGGACGTAGACTGAATAGAACTAATGAAATCAAATGTCGGTCCTTTTAAACGATTTTTCAAAAGTGACAGGTGACAAATGTCATATATAGGAAATAGAGATTGTTTTTTTAAATTCTTACAAAATTATTTAGTAGTTTGGAATTACTAATAGTCATCAAAGACTTTCTAAAAATTAAGTTTTTAAATTAAATTTTATGTGTTCATCACATCATACAGAATGACATTAGTTTGTAAATTCACTCAAGTCATTGCTCAAGGTCAATGTATGTTCAATCTGACAGCTATCCTTAAGAAACAAGGGCTCAAATTGTTCAACAACAATATAAAGAAGAAACATGGTATTAATGTTACGTTATCTGATACTTAAGTGTATTAAGAATTGTATGTCTTGATGGAAAATTGTAAGAACTTTGCATAAAAAATTTTTTAATAATGTATTTTCATGTTTCAATTAAGAATAACTGTCAAATGAATTACAAATGTGTAAATTTTAATAAAGTTTTAAAATTTGTTTAAAAATATAAAAGTATGAAAATATATATAACAAGATTGCATGAGGTCACCCTTCTTCCTCTAAAGTCTCCCATAATAATTTAAAAAGAGGTTTATAGTTGCAATTGAGGTTGATTTGTGTGTTTAAGCAACAATCAGGGTTTATTTTCATTTCTTTGATACTCTAGACTTCCAGAACATGATAAATTTATTGATGTTGTTTAAAATCACATCAAATCAACATCAATTGCAACTATTAAACCTCTTTTAATTATTATGGAGAACTTTAGATTCTGGTATGAGGTGACCTCATGCAATTCTTGTTATAGTTCTCATTTTTCATACTTTTATATATTAAACAAATTTAAACTTTATTAAAATTTACATTTTGTAATTCATTTGACAGTTATTCTTAATTGAAACATGAAAATACATTATTAAAAAATTTTTTATGCAAAGTTCTTACAATTTTCCATCAAGACATACAATTCTTAATACACTTAAGTATCAGATAACGTAACATTAATACCATGTTTCTTCTTTATATTGTTGTTGAACAATTTGAGCCCTTGTTTCTTAAGGATAGCTGTCAGATTGAACATACATTGACCTTGAGCAATGACTTGAGTGAATTTACAAACTAATGTCATTCTGTATGATGTGATGAACACATAAAATTTAATTTAAAAACTTAATTTTTAGAAAGTCTTTGATGACTATTAGTAATTCCAAACTACTAAATAATTTTGTAAGAATTTAAAAAAACAATCTCTATTTCCTATATATGACATTTGTCACCTGTCACTTTTGAAAAATCGTTTAAAAGGACCGACATTTGATTTCATTAGTTCTATTCAGTCTACGTCCTCACATCAATCAATGGTCGGGTTCTTAAACCCGTACCATGACAAAAATTTTTTCAATTTTTTAACGTGTTTGTGAAGTCCAGTGTCGGCTTTTTATATGTTTTTATATGTTTTAAGAATTTCAACACCTACAAAATCATAATTTTGAAATTTAAGGAAATGAGATCTCTCCTTTGTAGTGGTATTTAAAAAATTGACGTAAGTTAAAAATTACAATCTTTACCAATTAGTACTTATTAAAACATTTTATTGTAGCATAGCTCTGATGATGGCTTTGTAAAGCCGAAAGCGCTCAGCTAGGAATTGCCTAAAATATACACACTTCAAAAATACTTTTTTGCATTTTCTTTCGACTTGTCATAAGTGTGTACAAAAAATATCAGTCTTTTGATTGATGAATATTTTGTTTCAAGAGAGTATACAACCCAAATGTTTCGTCTGTTATGGTGGTTGTCTGAACTTTATTTCAGTGCACATGTTGATTCACTATAGCAAAAGGTGTTTGTGGCCAATATCAAAAGTATACGGTTGTAAATTCACCATTGAAGTTTTTGTTTGAATTTGAAGATTTTATATTGTTACTATAATTTAAACATACAGCTCTTACAATAGAATTGCAGTAATTTTGTGTATGTTGCCTTAATGTAGGTCTAGTTGTCACTATTTTAAAATATTTAACCTAACTTATTTCCGTAACTACTCCATGAAATTGAATGATTTCTTATCCGGGGTCACTTTGATACATTTTTCGGGGTGACTTTGATACTTTATTTCTTTTTATAGTTTGCTTAATGAAACTTCAAACCGTTAATTATTTTCAGGATTTCGTCATTTCTCTGCATGAAAAGAAAAAATGCCGCAAGTTTATAAACGAAAGTTGGGATCAATAAGCTACAAGAACTTCTCTGACGAAACTCTTGAACATGCTCTGCTTCAAATAGTAAAACGGAAACTTGTCTGTTAAAGCCGCTTCAGAAATATTTAAAATTCCGTATGGTACTTTATATAATAAATACAAAGGGAAGCATGTGAAGGAGCCAGGGGACCAAACTGCGTTGACCGGAGCTGGAGAAAATCAATCGTGTCCTGCATTGCCAAATGTGCAGATTGGGATTTCCATTATGGACGCTAGATGTACAACTTTTCACTAAGAGTTATTTAAAAAGAACTGGAAGAATTATCTCTAAATATTAAAAACGGCGTAAGTCCTGGTAACGACTGGGTAAAACTTTTTTTTAGAGATACATAGTCAGCAAATCTCTGAACGACTTGCGTCTAACATTACTAGAGCTCGGGCAGGGGTGTCACAAATGAAACGATAGAATCATATTTCAATAATTTAAGAACAACTCTCTCAATTGCCCCTCCATCACACGTTTTCAAATTACGATGAAAAAACCAACGTTAGTGATGATCCGGGGAAAAGAAGATTGCTTTATAGAAGAGGGACCAAATATCCAGAACAAATCACGTAATCATAGTTAAAGCCGGCCACATCAATAATGATGTGCGGTGCTGCTGATGTACACTACTCCTCCTTATATAATATATCGCAAGCGAACATATATGGATGCATGGACATTAGGAGGTCCACAGGGCTCTCCTTGTTGTAGTAGTGGATGTTGCGCAAGAGGAGCTAGATATAAAACCGAACAAAAAATGGGTGGATGGAGGTAACTTGGTTTACAGACCTGGTTTTGAGACCATATTATTACCCCACGCAAGACGGCTGGGAAAGTTACAAATAGTTTAATGATCGGCGACAACTTGGCGTCTCACTTTTCAGAATCATGTTTTAGAAATGTGTGAATTGCACAATATTGAATTTGCGTGCCTTCCCAGTAATTCAACACACATATGCCAGCAATTTGATGTGTCTTTTTTAAAACACTGAAAGTCTCTTGGCGAAAAGTTTTGACGGAATTTAAAATTGCGACACCCAAAAATTACTGGTGTACCTAAAGATCAATTTCCGTCGTTATTAAAAAAACATGCTTGGAATTAATAGATCAGACAATTGCAAAAACTGAGTACAAATGTGGAGATTGTGAAAAAAGTGCAATTAAGAGAGTTTTGGAAGAATGGGTTCGAGCCTTGATGGCATGGTCCCTTTCGGATCCAAATAAAGTCTTGAGTAAGATTACAACCAATCAACCATGATGTTGATTATGTAGAACCTCTGATTAACGACAGCCTCACAGACCTATCTGATGAATAAGGAGTCCGAGATAGAAGTTACTAAACGGCAAAGTAAAAAGAAACTTCATATCCAACCTGGTAAAAGTGTAAGTCGACATAAAACGGCAGATGACAGCTCCTCCGATAGCGAGTTAAACAGCTATAATAGTGAAAAGCGAAAATGAAGATTCTGTGGAGGACCAATCATATTGAAGATGAGATGAATACAAAACCCTCCCTTGCTGAATTAAATGTTGGAACTTACGTGCTTCTAAAAATTATGTCAGGTAAACAAAATGTAAACATTACGTAATATGCCGGGAAGGATACAAGAGAAATTACCTTTTGGAAGAATACGAACTCATTGAACTTAAATCACAGGGATGAAGACCCATAAACATTTTAAAGTTGTGGGAGACCGACGTTTTTAACGCTCCCTTTCGATGATATCTTAGCAATTCTGAAGACCCCCATCGGTTGAAACAAATGAAACAGCAACTACATGTACATTTCCTGGCATGAGTTGATGTTAAAGAAAAATAACTTTGATTTTGTTTCCGTTCAAAATACATTCTTTGGCTTTTTTTACTATTTTATTACTGTTTTACTAATTTGCTAAAATGTTTTTTACCTGAATAAAGTATTAGCTACCTGTAAAATTATTTATTATATACTAATTATTGTGCCTATAGCAGCTGTCAAGGTCACCCCAAAAATTAAAATTGAAATATCTAAAAATTGGCTTGATCGATTTAAAAATGGTGTGACATTGACACCATTACAGCTTTTTATGCATCGTCCAAGCTATTTTAAAATAAGGGTATCAAAGTGACCCCACATCAATGGGTGATTTTGATATACCATTACTTATTTTTTTTTTTTTGAGAAAATCCTCAATTTAAAGATATATATTACTAACAGTATAAAATACATAAACTTAAGATGAATCCCAATGGACATTTTTAGGGATCACCCATTCAAAAGTTACGTAAGAAAAAATAAAAAAAAATTAACAAAGTCACCCCGTTCTACGGTAAGTATCTAAAATATTGCATGAAGAACTTGATGATAGTCTAAAAAAAAACTGAGGAAAATAAAAGAATAGGTAATAATAAATAAATACCTATTACATGTAACGGGATATTTTATCTGATAAAAAATTAATATTTTTGAAATAGATATTAATGGAAAAAAATAATAATGAAACCCATATTAAAACAAAAACCATAACATACATCTTGTAACAAAAAGGCAATCAACAATTCGGATGACGTATTTAATAGACTTTTTAATTTTAGTTACCTATTTTAAAGAAATTAGCTCACTTGTGCAAAACCATTATTCTCATTTTTTATTGTTATTCTCACCGTTAAATTTTTCTCGCTTTCATTTGTACCTACTAGAACAGGTTTGATTTATTTTAATTGTTAATTATAAAAGACACTACTTTCATGACTCCGTTTGTTCGGTTATATGTCGGTGAGTTTCAAGCAACATTTTGTTAAATAAACAGATGTTACGCATAACTTATTTCTTGGCAAAGATCAATGACTACTTAATTCTTTCGTTTCGAAATAATTAATAAAAATTGTATTGAACTATTTAGATTTAACAATAAATGCATTTATTTCGCAATGTAAAATAATCTAGGGACACCTATATTCCTAGCTTTAAATCTATGTTAGCTGCAAATACAAAAATAAATTTATGTTTTTAATCCCTTTTGGTGTTTTTTAAATGTTGTACCAGCTTGGACAGTAATACTGAGAAGAATGGCTATAAAAAATTCAACAAAACTTCAATATGCGTTTTTGTGTATATAAGATAAAAAGTAATATTTCTTTATTGGAACTTGATTGTCTCTGTATAATATGTGAATTTTTATTTAGTTTTGCAATTTTCAATAATGGTTGGGATATCATTTATATCCCGAAACGCACTGGCGTGCTATCGGGATGCTTCAAGCTGGCAGAAGTCAAAGAAACGTAAAATAAACTTGTGGTGTTGCTAAACGTCATACAGACTGTATGACGTTTAGCAACACCACACGTGTTGCTGAACGTCATACAGTTCAGCAACACTTGTTGGAGACCAGACAACAGCATATTTTCTATGCTGTTGCGTGAACAGACGTAAAGGAAAACCAACTAGATAAAAGACCGTTTTATTAGGTTGCAGGCTTTGTGAAATCGTACTGTAAATGCATCACAATTACAAATGAGGCTTCAAGAGACCCATCATGTTTTTGTAATCACTCAAACCATTAGAAGTAGACTTCATAAAGTAGGATTAAATGCTCGAAGATCTGTAAGAGTGCCTGTCCTATCCAAATCAAATGGCGCTCATCGATTTCACTGGACACGCAAATTAAGTTAGATTTGGATTTGAACCAGACACAAAGATAATAACTTGGAGACGATCTGGTAATGCTGAACGATTAGCCACTGTGCAGGAGGTTTATAGACAGTAAGGCGGTAGTATATTGGTATGGGGTGGTATCACTTTTAGTGGAAGAACCAATCCCGTTTGTCTGGAACGGTTTATAAATGCAACAGACTACCGCGATATTATTCTCGAACCCACTGTTGCACCTTTTGCACAACAAGCTAGTCCCCAATATCAATTAATGCACAAGAATTTCGTGTCCACATACTGCCATGGCCAACATTCCTCGAAGATAATGATATTAAGATTTGTTATGGCCTGCACAATCGCCAGATTTAAACCCAATTAAGCATGTATGGGATATATTGGGCAGACGCATTTTACAATAAACTGATGAGTTTAATACAAGACAGCAGCTTGAAGGTCGTTCAACGGAGTGTAACACAATAGCGCAGCAAAACATTGATCATCTGATCATGAGTTTGCCTTACAGATGTAGGGCAGTAATCAGCAATGGTAAAGGTTATTTATTATATTAACTTAACCTAAAGACTACTTTGTTGGAAGTTAAGGGACAACAAATTAGTTTTTTATTTATTTTTGTTACCATTGTTTGACTTATGTATTTCTTTTTTAATTTTCAAAGAGCTGTTGCAAGAATTCTAAAAAAAAATGTTTATTTTATATTCGGGACACTTTGTAATAACTTTTTCAGAATACTTTTCAAAACTTAAAACTTTTCAAAAATAATATTTAAAATAAATTCTTTGAAACTTTTTCTGTAATCTTGCATTTTGTTTTTGTCCCCTAAATTATTTTGATGTGTTTATATTGTTATGATCCACAAATGATAAAACTAAAATGTAAGAGAAATAAAGTAGAAAGAATGCAAGAACAAATAGGAAGAAGAAAAACATTTTTTAAAAATTACAAGCATGGATGGAGAAGATAGAAGGGAACTGGAGAAAGCCTTGCAAGAAGATTAAAGAAAAGAAAAAAAGAAATTGAAGAAATCGAGAAGAAAGTGGAAGAAATAGGAAGTAGAAAATATGTCCGGGAAAATCGAGAAGTAATCAATGTCACAAACTGCTAATGACATTAAGATTAAATGTGGCGGAGTCGTTAGAAAACAGCATCCCAATCCTTTCATTAAAAGATTGAAGAATAAATACCAATTTTTTAAAATTTTGAAGACTGCAAATAATTAATATAAGAACATTAAAGGAGGAAGAATCCATATGGTTTGAAAGCAAAGGAAACAATATTGTATAGTGGATAGATTTTGGGACAAAAATTTTAAAATACTATTGGAAAAAACAAAACAGATATAAATTAACCAGAAACTGCAAAATATCATAAAAAATTATTTTCATTTATTTAACAATGCACAATATTTAGATTATAATTATACACCAGAACAACTGGTTGAAACAGAAACTTAACAGCACGTTATTTTCGTGAAACCATGGAATGTGACACTAAGAAACTATAATGATATATGTGCTTATTTTTAAGTGCGGAAAGCACGTAAAAAAAGGAGAGGAAAAGTCAAGACATAAGTCGAACAACACCACATACGAATGGATACCACAAAAACAATTAATTTAATAGACCAGAAAGCAATTAATAATTTTGAACAGAAAATAGAAAAGGTTACATATTTAGTCCCAATCGAACCATAGGAAATTTAAAAACTAGCAAATAATAGGAATAAACGATACCATCTTAGCAGGAAGGACTATGACAAATCTCGAAACAGCAGATCTCAAGGGTCATCTTTTCACGAAGACGTCTACTACCACGCGAATTCATCAAATTAACGGAAACAAGAGTCGAATATAAAATATTAATTTCAATAAATCAGAAATTCAGTCAATAATTAAACGTTTAGTGGTGAAGCCTTCTCTCGCTCATCTGTTGTCCCATTCTACATAGTTAAGGCCTCTCTTACTCATGGCGTCGTTTAATTCGTTCCTCCAGGATCTTTTGGGTCGTCCTCCTTTTCTCCTTCCTATGGGGCTCCATTCGGTTATTATCTTTATCCATCTCCTGTCGCTAGTTCTTCTTACATGTCCATACCACTTTGTCCTATATAAATATGTTAGTATGTCTGTTTCTATTTATATTCTTTGCTTTATTTCGTTATAACTTCTCCTTATCCATTCTTGATACTCTGCAGCATCTTCGCAGGCATTCCATCTTTGTTGCTACTATCTTACTGCTGTTTTCTTGTTTATAATCAAATTTTTAGCCCCATATTTAGGTGGCTATCCTACCATACTGAATTAAGTTGTCCGATTGCTGTTCTTGTTTGTCCTAATCTTTGCTTAATTTCTTTCTCTGTTGTTGCCTTTTTCGTGATTATAAACCGCAATTATTTATTCCCTTTTTGAATTTATAATTTAAATATCCTTTCCTTTGATTGTTACATTGTCGTCAATCTATAGATCCACAGGACATAAAACTAAATTTGAAAATAATGTCTAATTTATACAATTTATTATAATTGATAAAATAAATAATAGTATTGATAATGATTTGAAGCAGACGAATTGAATAATAAAAAGAACAACAAAAATTTTCTGAAAAATATCTTCAAAATGGCAGAGAGTTATGATAAAGAATAATTTTGGATAAAAACGACGATAACAAAACGTGAACCTAGTAACGGTATAGAAAGTGGAAAAGGAGATAAATGTGGCATCGAAAAAACTTGTCACGAACGAAAAGTTTCGAAATTGTAAAAATAAGATAACAGGGGTAAATTGGAATAGAAATACCTGGGCTGCAACGAAACAGATGGACTTTTAAGAATTTGAAGGGGTTCAATATAATAAAAAGTAACAATGAATTTAGAGAATGCCGAACAGGAGAATTTAAAAAAAATAAAGATAAGATAATAATAAATAAAGCTACTATGTAAGTGCAGAGATAGAAAAACTGGTTATTTTCGATCAAATAGAAGATTATTATTATTATGAAATATATAGTGATAAAAATGATTTCTTAATTACTATTAAACTGTGAATAAGCCACAATTAAAGATAAAAATACGTTTATTATAATAAACGTATTTTTATCTTTAATTGTGGCTTATTCCCAGTTTAACAGTAATTAATTTACAATGCCACAAGAAAATAGCTTCAGAACAATAAAAATGATTCTGCTGAAAATAAATCTGGATCAACTAGCCAAATCTATCATCAAACACACAACAATAATTTGGAGCAACCTGTTCCATTGATTTTTCTCAAATTATTGATACTCATCATTTTAATTTATTACAAATGTGATAACTCTTTTATTATTAATTTTACGAAAAAAAGTATAAAAAGATCTGCATAGCATTAAACCTAGATGCAATTTTTGCCTCAACTGTTCACAAAACAAAAAACATTAAAAATCTAATGAACTTCGAAGAGTTGATAATCCTTTTTGTAAATTTTGATAAAAATTTGCAAAGTGTTTATTTTTTTAATTGGAACGATGCAATTATATCATACTAAAACATAGTTTTAAATTCCAAACAACTTTTAATAATAAAAATTTTTCGATATTATAAAATATAAAGATGCTAAAATATAAAGGTTATAAATTATAAAATTCTTGAGCGAAATTCATATTTTTTGACATACTTCGTATAAGGTTGATTAATTTTGATATCTGGTGGATGCCTCTTAGGTTCTATACTATTCAGAGCTTTTTATGGAGAACAACTTTTTTCCGAAAAATTAATAATAAAAAAGTTATCATGTTTGTAATAAACAACAATGATAAGTATCAGTAATTTGAGAAAAATTTGCAAACACTTTTTTGTCATTTAGAATGATGTAATTGTATACTAAAACATAGATTTTAATTCCAAACAACTTTTTATAATAAAACTTTTCGATATTATGAAATATAATTAACTTACCAAACCTCTTCAAACAAACAAAAATCATAGCCATCCATAAACTAGGAAAACCGGAAGACAAGCCTAAGATTTACCGACCCATTGCCTCACTTAGCTCAGCTTATAAGCTTCTGAAAAGACTAATTTTCAACAGAATTGGCATAAAATCAAGTCAAAAAATACCAATTAATTAAGTAGGATTCAGAACACAATGAAATATTATAGACCAAAACGATCTCGCTTACTGTTTACATAGTTACCAAAGAAAGTTTAAGAGCTTTGTGGTATTTATTGACATAACAGCTGCATATGACGCGGTCCGGAAAAATGGTCCAATCTATAAGCTCCTAAAAATACTTCTTAGCAAAACGACTGTTCGACTATTAAACAACATTCTGGAGGGTAGAAACTTTCATGTAGTGACATTGAGAAATACAGAATTAAAATAAACAAACAGGGAACACTAAATAATTCTGGATAAAACACTGGAAACACCTTGAGAATACCGCAACAAAGCTAAGAACCTGCAATAATATCATATAGAAGCTTTGCGGGGCAACATTTGGATCATCAGTAGGTAAACTTCTGAGCTCAGCTTGTGGATTTTAAACTTCACTGCTGAATGCTCCTCCCTATATGGATGAATAGTGCTCATACAAAAATTATAGATATCCAGCTTAATACGATTAAGTCTACAATTTCAGAATGACTGCTACTGCTGAGCCATATACCTCCTTTTCATCTCCATCTCCAACATGCTCTGCTGGAAGAGTTCTGCTCTCAGCTTGCGCTCTAGAAAACTACCAACTGGAGAGATGTAATAAAGTTAAGGTTCAAAAATATCCAAATGATCCTCTAGTGGAAGAACACGTAGAGTTACGGGAATCCATAATGAGAAACATACATGTGAACAAAAGTAAAATATATTACAGTTTACTTTTAGAATAATTAAAAAATTCCTATTTAAGTCGATACCTCTGAAAGCTTTTTGGGTTTCTTATTTGAACCCTTTTTAATCTTTGTAGGTCTATATTTAAAACCATAGTTTTATTAAATAGGTATACTTTGTCTTTTTGTCGACGAAGTTTTTCTATACAGAAAAATTTTTCATAAGTTTTTTCTTATACAAATCAATTTTAACATATAATTAAAAAACTTTTATTAACATAAGCTATAGTAATCCATAAAATGTCAGTAAATTGTCATGTTTTAAGAAAAGTCTCATTATTATTTTAATTTTTTCTCTTCAACGTGTCTTACAGCCGTTTGCTGTGTACTTTAATTTTGTGTTAAAATAGCATGTACTTGTATATTAAAAATATGTACTCTTGATTGCAGCAGCTAAAGATAGAGAGAACTAGAGACGTTTGGAGGAGGCCTGTATCTAACAATGGATGTGAAAATGAGGCTGGATGATGATGATGATGATGATGACTCTTGAATGCAAACAACTTCAAAACATTCGGCTCAAATGCGATATCCAAATAACACCTTCTGTTTCAATGGAAAAAGTATGAAAATAAAAAGATGTAATGTGCAAACAATAACTTTATTATTGAACTTACAAAAATTGCTATTGCATTATTATTTGGAAGAAGCATTATACAAATAATATACAATATAATATACAGAGTTTCCTAAATTTCGTCATTGGAACTAACGCAAGAAAGACGTTATGAACAGAGAAACATTCAAATTACAAAATTATTTTAATAATTTCTGAGTATTTGATATTACCACCCCTACTCCTAATTATACTTTTTAATCGATTTTGCATGGATGGGATGACTTTTTCAATAAATTTTTGTGGCATTGCTTCCCATTCATCATCAAACGCAGCTCTCAATTCCATTATGCTCTTTGGTGCATGATTTCTGTCTCAGACCCTTCGTTTAAGCTCATCCCAAACATGCTCTATTGGATTTATGTCCGGGCTTAACGCAGACCAATTCATTGTAGGTATACCGATCTCAGTCAGATAAGTGACTTGTGCGGTATGGCATCGTGCATTATCGTGCAGTAAACTAAAGGCATCACCAATAAATCTCGCGATGGAACCACATGTTCCTCCAAAATATCTCTGATGTAACCATCCGTCGTTACCTCCTCCATGTAATCCACCAGGCGCGAAAACTACCTTGGTTTTCCCATATATGGAAATACCTGTCCAAAACATACAAAAACCGCCTCCATATGACACAATTTCTCGTATATAACATTGAGCAAATCGCTTTCCTGGCCTTCTATAGACTCGACGCCTCTTGTAGTTACCATGTAGCAGATCTACTATCGTCGGAGAATAATACCTGACTCATTGATAGTCGTTCCAATTAAGATGTTAGAGAAGCAATTATATAATGTCCCAATTAGATGAAGCAAATTCTAATCGCCTTTGCTTCTGCGCTGCAGTTAGCTTGGGACCAGTAGCTGTCTTTTTAGTGTCAGGTTGGCTGCGTTCAGTCTCCTTGTAACTGTCCAAATACTGGTAACCACACTTCGGATCTTTTTAAGCTCTTCTTTGAGATTAGCATCAGTCAAATGTCAATTTTTCAGGAAATTCGATACAAGAAATCGGTCATCCGTCTCCATTGTTATTCATTTATGGCCTGCTCCTTGTCGTCGGACATAATCACCAGTATCTTGGTATGGACGATACACTCGGGACATAGCAGATTGGTTTAAATTTAGTCGATTTGCCACGGCCATCTGGCTTAGGCCTATTCTTAATAATGCTACTGCTTCAGCTGCTTTGACGAATGTGGTATTCATTTGTAATGCCGTTGCGAACTTAAGTGACTGATTTAATAATGGGTTGGTATGAAAATCGATGCGTACAATGTTAACCGAACGCGATAATTCGGTGCGTGTCGATTTCCATAAGTCAAATTCTGACCCCCACTCTACATGTTGCATTATTTGTTTGTAATACGCCATCCGATTCGACAAAAACAAAACTTCTTTAAAAATCAATAATGAGGTTAATGATTATGGACTAAATATTTTTAAATTAACACTTTTTAGATTGAAACAGGAGACGTACTTTCGCAAAATAATTTTTAGTCGATTATAAGTGGAGTATTTTTAATTTAAATTTTGATAAGCTTTTACAAAGACCCATTATATTTGAACATCTTACAAACTTTGATCCTAGAAATACAAGATAGGTATACATAAAAGCTATAATAAAACTGTTTTTCAACAATACAAACTATAATTTATTATAAGAAAAGACATCATGCTAGATTCTATACTAAACTATATTTTTATTTAGTTATAGATATTTTGCTAATGATAATTAACAAGAAGAGGATAACAGAAGGTCAATTCTACGTCAACCAATCTCCTCTAGAAAGAGTGACGCACTACAACTACCTCGGCACCATAATAAATGAAGAATGAACCAACAACCAGGAGATTAGAGCACGCATCGCAAAAGCTAGATCCACCTTCAATCGGATGGGCGCCTTCTTCAAGAGTCACAACCTCTCTCTTGATACAAAAATAATGCTGCGATGCTACATCTTCTCTGTCCTATTATATGGTGTTGAATCGTGGACCTTGAACGAAGATATGAGCAAAAAACTGGAAGCATTTGAGATGTGGCTATATCGGAGAATACTTAAGATCCCGTGGACTGACTGAGTCACAAATGAGAAGGTCCTTAGAGAATGAATAAGAACCGAGAGATACTGACCACCATTAAATCTCTAAAGTTACAATTGTTCGGGCATATTATGCGAAATGAATCCAGATATGCTCTCCTTCAAGCCATCTTGCAAGGAAAAATATTTGGAAAGGTAGGTCCAGGAAGAAGAAGAACATATTGGTTGAAGAACCTCAGAATCTAGTTCAATACAACATCTGTGCAGCTTTTCCGCGCTGCTGCAAATAAGATAAAGATTGCCATAACGATCGCCAACATTCGTAACGGATAGGCACATCAAGAAGAAAGAAGAATAGATATTTTTCTTAAAAGAATACCTGTAATAATTACCCCTCTAAACTTCAATTTTTTTGTATTATTCTATATTTAAAAATAATTGAATATTTATAAATCCAAAACAAATAATGCTAAAATAACATCTACGGAATAAATCTAATTCGACCGATTGCCATTAATATTCAGTTTCAAGGTCAGTTTCATAACTCTATAGTGATTCATAATTTATATGCTATTCGTCTGACATTATGAACTTTCAGTTACATAACATTCTCTCTGAAGATTATCAATAAGATAATCATTATCCAATTATATTTTTTTTGTTAATACGCTTAACCAGAATTGTATGTTAATATGACATTCCGGATGATATTTAACCGTTTCATATTTTTATTAATTTTATTGACTTCAGTACTAACGTCAAAATGAAGTTAATTATGATTTTGAAACTGTTTTCCTCAAACTTAACGGTATTTTTTTAAAAGATAGCTAGTTATTTAAGCAACGAATGATACGTAGCATAATAAACATGAAAGAAGCAAACTGTGATTCGGACTATTTTTTAGTAAAAGTCAAGACAAGAACAAATAAGAAATAAGGATATAGACAAAACTAAGAGGAAACAATATAATGTAAAAAAACGTAGTACTGAAGAAAGTAAAAATAATTAAGATAGAACAGAATAAGAAAAAGATAAAAGCAGAGATCAATACACAAGAACCTATTAATCAGATAGAGGTTAGGTGGCAACTAACAAAAGAAGTATTTAGCAGAGCCAATAACCAGAGCAGTAATAATGAGAACAGTAACTAAAAATAATATAAAAAGAAATAAGTATAGTTCATATTTCTGGATTTTTAATGATGGAAATTTATTTTATGTAACAATAAAACACTGAAAAATTTGTTTTCAAAACTTTCACAAAAATTATATAATCTTATCAGTACAGCTGTTTCAGCTGATTGCCTTTCTCAAGTGATCTATTTTTGGCATGCGTTTACACTTTATAGTATTTAATGAAATAGGTTGAGGAGGGAAGAACTGTTTGTCTCAAGTTGGTCATTCAGAATTATATCTGCGTTTTTTAATTTGTTAATTTCCATAGATTCTAACAAAATAGCTTATGGCTTTATTTTGAATATGAAGAATTTTAAATTCGTCATTAAAAGAATGATTATGATCTAGAAGGTGAAGTGCGTATGTAGAATCTGTTGTTATATTATTGAAAGCCCTTTTATGTTCTGCTATTCGTTTATTAGAATGTGTACCAGTTTGACCGACGTAAGTTTTTGGGCAGTCGCCACATTTAAGTTTGTATATACCACTGTGTAAGTGCTTTTTATTTTGGCTCTTGTTTTTAATATCTTTTCCTAAGTTGTTATAAAAAAAATTAGAAAATATATTAAAAACAAGAGCCAAAATAAAAAGCACTTACACAGTGGTGTACACAAACTTTAATGTGATGACTGCCCAAACACCAACATGGGTCAAACTGGTTGAAATTTTAATAAACGAATTCTTCTTCTTTCAGTGCCTATTCGTTCCGAATATTGGCAATCATTCTGGCTATAATTATTTTATTGACTGATGCTTTAAATAGATTCGTTGTTGTTGTGGAGAACCATTTCCTCAGGTTCTTCAACCATGATATTCTCCTAATAAACGAATAGCAGAACATAAATGGGCTTTCAAGAATAGAAAAACAGATTCTACATACACATTTTTCACCTTCTAGATCATAATAATTCTTTTAATTACGAATTTAAAATTCTTCACATTCAAAATAAAAGCCTTAAGCTATCTTTGTTAGAATCTATGGAAATTAACCAATTAAAAAACACAGATATAATTTTGAATGGCCAATTGGAGACAAACAGTTCTCGCCTCCTCAACCTATTTCATTAAAGACTATAAACTGTAAACGCATGCCAAAAATAGATAACTTGAGAAAGGCAATAAGCCGAAAGACCTGTAGGGATAAGATTATATAATTTTTGTGGAAGTTTTGAAAGCAAAGTTTTCAGTATTTTATTGTTAAAAATACCTTTGTTTTTAGCTAGTTTTTAATAATAAACAGAAAGTAGAAATGGTAAATTAAATTCATCTTTTTTTTTTATTACAATTAAATATAATGTTAAAATCCCTTGGAAATATTATTGCATGTATAAAAAAATCACTTAGAAATATCAATGTTCAAATACTACTTTACAGAAAATTAACAAAAGAGAACCTTACAAATTAATTTTGTTATTTGTTCCGTGTCAAACTTTACGCCCCTGCAATATTGTTCTCAAAAAAACAACGGTTAACTTTTAATTCTGAAATGTCTCTGATGTCGGTTAGTCAAAAACGATCTAGCTAAACTCCTTCCTTTGGTCTGCTTACACAGAAACTATCATAGTTTCTACCTCTTTTGGTTGCCAGAAATCTTCTTGTCTATGATTCTCCCGATAATAATAACTTATTTGTACTTATAACAAATATTGCAAAACTTAACTACTGCAACTTCTCCCAATTAGCATTCATAGACTAAAACTACTTTTTTAAACTCTTACAAAAGAAAATTATACTTTTACACAGTTCACAACTATTGGTACTAAATCAGTTCTCAGGACTCGACTTTCAGAATGCATCAAACATCCAAATTTCACCTTCCACCCTCATTTCTGTAACCAATAGTATTTTAGTCCTTCAAATTTCAGCCAAATACTCCCATTCTCAAAATTTACTTTTAACTTTCCCAATTTTGTGTTTGATAAACAAAAAAAACAATTTACCTCAAGAATTAGCTTTCTACAAATTTCTCAGAGTTTTTAAAAACAATACATTATTTTGTTTATCCAAACCGTTGAGAAATAGATGGGCGGTTTTCGCCATAATTTTTGCTAAAGAAACAAAATTGTTTATTATATATATATATATATATATATATATATATATATATATATATATATATTAAATCTAATACTATCTAATATTTTAAATATAACCATTTACCATATAAAGTCTTATACCATATATAATAATAATTAATTTCTCTATTTATGATTTAAATAACATTTTTTTATAAATTTGGGTTTTTCTTCCATTTCTCTGTCTTTTTAGTTTTTCTACATTTTCGGATAATAACAATATATCTTTATATGTAAAAAAATAATATATAAAATAACAAATTAATATATCTTTAAATATAAAAATCTCGTGTCACGATGTTTGTCCAAGCTAATATTCAAAAACCGCTGAACCGACTGCAATAAAATTTTGTGAAAGCGTATTTTTGGTCCAACTTTGGAGATATATGGTGTGCTAGTGTGTGCCAGTGTGCCAACGAAGTAGAGCTGGTGGAAAACTACATATATCTTGGACACGAAATAAAGATCACAAGAGACAACCAAACATGCTAACTACGAAGAAGAATAAACCTAGCATGGGCATCCTATGGAAAACTCAAAGACATCTTTAAAAGCGATATACCAGTTTCTTTAAAAGCGATATACCAGTTTCTTTAAAACGTAAAACATTTGACCAATATGTGTTGCCTGTGATGACCTATGGTGCCGAAAATTTGGCATTGACAGCTACAAGTTCTAAAACGCTGTAAATAGCACAGAGGAAAGTGGAAAGATTAATGCTGAGTATATCGCTTCATGGCCGAGTTAGAAATGAAGACTTAAGATGAAGAACAGGAGTGACCGATGTAATTTCCTGAATTTTCATACTAAAATGGAACGGCGCCGGATACGTCGCCTAAATCAGTGATGAAAGGTGGACGAAGAGATTGCTTGAGTGGAGGCCGAGATTAGATAAATGAAGAAGATGATGACCCCTACACGAAGGACTGACGATCTCAAGAACATGTCAAGAAATTGGATGAAAAGTGCTCAAGACAGAGCAGAATGGACAAAAATGAGGGAGGTCTATGTCCAGCAGTGGACGCAAAGGGCTGGGTGATGATGATGATTGAAGATAGGATATTTTTATTTCGATGAATGACCCTTATTTTTTTTATTGTAACTTCAAAATGTTTTATACGACTTTACCTCTTCAGTTTCAATTCATTTGATATGTTTTTTGAATGTCATTTTATTATGTTTTAAAACTATATACAAATACCCATAAACCCATAGATTTTATAACTTTTTGTATAAATAATTAACAACGACTGAATCGATTTGGCTTATTTTGGTTTTGAGATAATTATTTAAAGTCCTAGTTATCTAAAGTTAACTAAAATCCTACATAATTCTGTCAAAATTAAATATTTTATTTTTGACAGAATTATGTATGATTAGAATTAAAAATAATTTTAAAATATTTATTTTTTATTTACAATATAAAACGATTCGTCAACATTGTCTCTGCGATAAAAGTAAAAATATAAGTATGTGCAATAATTCAATACAATTTAACAATAATAAATTTAATGAAAGAATTCTAAATTTAAACTTAAATTTTAAAATCTACTGAGAATGCTAAATCATCATTAAAAAATACTAATTGAGTATACTAAATCCATAAAATTTTTCATATACATTTTTTTCGTAATTGGAATATATTTTAATCGTAATTTATGATAATTTACAGTTGTTGAGTTGCTCCAAATGTAGGCAACTTAGAGTTGTTGATTCCGAAAATTGTTATATGGTGGGCGAACAGCACATTTAGTACTAAACCTGACATTAGACGTTGGCTCATAAACTACTGTGGCTCATAAACATTCACTCAAAGCATTACATAGCATTATGCAAGATTTAAACGGCAACGACAAACTATTCGGTGATGCTGTGTATGTCTGGTGACTTCTGACAGACATTACCGGTTATCCCTCTCTCTTCGCATATGAGGATGAGATTGTTGCATGTTTCACACTATGGCGTGTTTTTATGGCGAAATGTCGACACAGGTAGATTGACCATTAAGACAAGAGTACAAAAGTGCAAAATAATATTTACCAAACATTTGCTAAATATTTGAAATGGTAAAATAATTTAGGAACAAGTATACATGCCGAAACTGATTATACGGAAACCCAAAAAACCCATAACTCTCTACGTTAGTACATACAATGCCAGAAGTCTACTGTCCGAGGAAAGATTCACTGAAATGGAAACTGAAATGAATAAAATAAAATGGGATGTCATAGGTATTAGCGAAGTTAGAATGAGAGGTGAAACTTTGAAAACACTCAAATCAGGGCACATATTCTATCAGATTGGTCCTGAAACTACATCAGTTGGAGGCATCGGTTTCTTTGTCCATAAAAATCACGCGAACAAGATAATAAACATCAAAAGTATATCATCTAGAGTGGCATATCTTATTCTGAAGCTGAACAGTAGGTATCAACTCAAAATTATCCAAGTATACGCTCCAACAACAGACCATACAGACGAAGAAATTGAAATGTTTTATGACGATGTATCCACTGCGCTTGATGATTCTCGTACTCAATTCACAATTTTATGTGGCGATTTCAACGCAAAAATAGGGGTAAAAGAAGCAGATCTAGAAACATCTTTAGGACAATTCGGTTCCCCAGGAAGAAATGATCGAGGAGAAAAGCTACTAGGATTCCTACTCCAGAATAACTTATTCAACGTGAACAGCTTCTTTCACAAAAAGATGCACAGAAGATGGACTTGGGAAAGTCCAAACGGTAGAACAAGGAACGAAATCGACTATATCATAAGTGATCAAAAACAAATAATTAAAGATGTAACAGTACTCAACAAGTTCACCACAAGCAGCGACCACAGGATGATACGAGCGAAAGTTCAAATCAATATAAAAAGAGAAAGGAATATAATAATTAAATTAAACGATATAAATTTAACACCGATTATATTAAACGCACTATAGAAGAAAATAACAGCCTAAAAGTTCTACGTAGAAAGCTAACGAATGGGAAATGCGAAATTCATAAATTAAGAAACAAGCAAAATGAAATAATATCACGTAGAGACGAGTTAATACAGGTCGTCGAAGAGTTTTACGAGGACTTATATAGAAGTAGACGAGAAGATAAAACAGGAATACAAACAGCCATTTCAAAGAAGATCAAGAATCAAGGTTCCGAACTAATGCCAGAGATAAAGCTAGATGAGATTCGACAAGCATTAAGAAAAATGAAAAATAACAAAGCCCCAGGAGAGGATGGAATCGTAATAGAAGCTATCGTAAATGGAGGAGATATGCTATTAAATAAATTAAGGAAACTATTCAATCTATGTTTGCAGCAAAGAGAGGTGCCCAAAGAGTGGAACAATGCTACAACCATCCTTTTGCATAAAAAAGGAGATAGAACGGACCTAGAAAATTATAGACCTATTAGTTGAACCACATATACAAGCTCTTCACTAGGGTAGTGACATCAAGATTGGAGAAAAAATTAGATTTCTACCAACCGAGAGAGCAGGCAGGATTCCGCTTAAATTATGGTACCAATGATCACCTCCACACAGTAAAGACACTCATTGAAAAATCTATAGAATATAACAAACCTCTTGTTCTCACTTTCATACATTTTCATAAAGCGTTCGACACGATCGAATTAGACAGCCTTATAGAAGCAATGAATGACAGCAGGATTGACCATAGGTATCGTGAGCTTATTTATAATATTTACAAAAATGCCACTATGACTGTTAAAATAGACAATAAAACCCGACCAATAAAAATAAATCGTGGAATAAGGTAAGGAGATACATTGTCGCCGAAATTATTCATAACGGCATTAGAATATGCCTTTAAGATGATCAATTGGGACCACAGAGGAGTAACGATAGACGGCGAAAAGCTTAACCATCTCCGTTTCGCAGATGACATTGTCCTTATCACAGATAATTTAGGAAAAGCTACAGATATGTTAAACGAATTGGATTTTGCATGTTCGAAGGTGGGCCTGAGAATGAACTTGACCAAAACTAAGTTTATGACAAATTTGGTCCCCAATAACCATTTGACTATTCAAGACAAAGTGGTAGAACTGGTGGAGAAATATACGTATTTGGGTCATGAAATAAGAATCAGCAGGGATAACCAAACATGTGAGATCCAAAGACGAATTACTTTAACATAGGCAGCCTTTGGAAAACTGCGAGACACACTTAGGGCCAACATACCAATCAGCCTCAAAAGAAAAGTGTTTGACCAATGCGTATTACCGGTCATGACCTATGGGGCGGAAACTATGACTTTAACCAAGACCACGGCTTCGAAACTGAGAGTGGCACAGAGACGAATGGAACGGTCTATGCTGGGAGTGACGTTGAGGGACCGAATAAGAAACGAAGATCTGCGAAGAAGGACGAGTATTACTGATGTTGTGGAACGCATAGCGGAACTAAAATGGAACTGGGCAGGCCATGTAGCGAGAATGCACGATTTACGATGGACGAGCAAAATTACAAATTGGAGGCCAAGAGCAGACAAACGCAGTAGAGGAAGATCACCTACACGTTGGGCCGACGACATCAGGCGTATCACTAAAAATTGGCAACAAAGAGCACAAAATCGTGAGGAATGGAGGAGTTTAAGGGAGGCCTATGTCCAGCAGTGGACGTGATAAATAGAGACTGGATGATGATGATACATGCCGAAAGTACTGATATGTCCAATACATAAAAAAGGAATAATAGACAAGGTGAAAAGATCGGGTTCGCATGGAAAAATATTCCCATGAGATTTTTTTACATAATCACTTTCATGAGATACCCCAAAATATTGTTCAAGAGATCGCCCAGGCAAAAAGTTGTTCAAATTTTTTTAAACAATTTTTTTTAAATAAGTTGGAACAATTATTTTTTTCGGTCCGGACAATTTTTAAAATTTTTTTTTTACTATTCTGAATAAAATAGTTTTCCTGTAATTATTTTGTAAACTTGATCATTTTCATAAACATGTGAAATTAAAACTAAAAAAAAAAAAAACGTAAAATTACGATTTTTAAGAATCAAAAACACAACTAAAGAATAATATTTTTGAATTCACCAAGTATGTATTTTCAGCTTATTTAATTTTTGTTTTCCAATCGTTAATCAAGCGCTTGTGACAGGACGGGCGCTCGGGTTGCGCTGTGAATAGGAGAAAGAAAAAAGATTTATGGCAAACAGTTTTGTTAGTTTGAATTCTCATTGTACAAAAAGGTAGCTCTGTCATACGTGCTTCATTAAGTTATTTATTTAGGTTTTTGAGATCATTAATAATAAAAAATATTTGTTGTGAGTTTTCTCTAAAGTTGATCCTTTTTGAGTTATAAATAATGTAACAAAATGCTAAATTATGATTTTCAAGGCTCAAAACCACAAGTAAAAAATAATATTTTTGAGATCAATAAGTTCCTAACTTTAAATTCAAGCCTTCTTTTATCAACTCTTGATGAAAATACTGAGCTTATTTTATTATAAAACTTTGTTTTTAATTGTTAATGAACCGCTCATGGCAGGGCGGGAGCTTATTTGTACAATGAGAATTCAAACCAGCAAAAATGTGTGCCATAGATCTTGGTCACAGTATAGTGCTTTTTAAGCACTATACTGTGTCTTGGTCCTCTCTCTTATATCATTGAATATACACCACCACCAATGGGTGGATTATAATCAATGCTTATATACACTGCAGCCGGAGCGCCCGTCCTATCATAAGCGCTTCATTAACGTTTAAAAAATAATGTTTTAAAATTAAATAAGCCCACAATACCTATAGGAAATAATAGAACAAGGTTTTAAGTTGAATGTAGATCCATGATGAATTCAATATTTGGTGAATACTATTTTTGAGTTGTGTTTTTGAGCTTTAAAAATCGTAATCTTGCGTTTTTTTTTCAGTTTTATATTGTTTATAACTCGAAGATAATCAAGTTTACAAAAAAAAATACAGGGGACCTTTTGAACGGCCTAATTTTTTTTTTAATTTGCCTGGCCGAAAAAATTCATTGTTACAATGGGTTTGAAAATAATTGTTAAAAATAATTGAACAACTTTTCCTCTGGGCGATCTCTTGAATCTTATTTTGGGGTATCTTATATGAAAAATAATATGGAAAAAAATCTCATGGGAATTTTTTTCTGAACGAACCTGAACTTTTTGCCTTGTCTATAAGCTTTGCTTCGAAAATTAAAGGGGATAGGCCTATTAATATCCATTAAAAAATATTAGCGAATATTCTAATCAGGTACTATAAATAGAACTATCAGCTTCATGCTTTATTTATAGATTTTAAATTTGTTTTAAAATACAATATGCTACATTCATCAATCATGTAACTTATATATACCAAATAAACTAATAAAGTTAATAAAAATTACACTAATCGAAACTGAAACGAGATCATTTGGAAAGGGTACAGATCAAAAACATTTAAATGGAGTAGAAGACTTAAAAAATGCGAACCACTCTCCACGTTTTTTTAATATGATACTAAAAGCTGACATGAAAAAAAAATAAAATACAGAAAGTCTAGCATTTACAGAAATGAAATTGTCAGTACAACAAAAAACATGATAACGGAAGACACAAAGCAAAAACACAAGATAACTATTTATGATTTAAAAGCGATAAAGTAACAGAATATACATTTAAAAAGTCACAAATTGTATCTACTTTGGGAAATAAAAAATATGAAAGCCTTACTGCTCTTACTTTAGCGTACAACACAACAACTACTTTAGGATACCGATTTCTGAATCTAAGTGAACAAAGTAAGTATATAAGTAAGTAAAGCTGTTTTAATAACTGAGTGAACATACCATGAATAATCTTTAGATATGTTCCTAAAACTTAAATATGAAGAATACGTTCAAATACAAAAAGATACCGACTGTGCGTCTATCTTCCCAAGGACAAAAAACTTCCCTTCTTTACAATTCTTCATCAATTCATCCAAAATTGTATTTACTTAATTGCAGTCACGTCCCATCTTTCTTATTGGCCCATCGACATATGACTTATTGGAGTTGTGTATTTGACTGAATCGGTTATGTATGTTTGTTTCATAAACCAGAAAGTATTTTTTTGACATAGGACCTATTGCAAGTACCACGACGATATATATATATATATATATATATATATATATATATATATATATATATATATATGAACAAAGTTTTCAGTGTTTTATTGTTACATATATATATATATATATATATATATATATATATATTATATATATATATATATATATATATATATATATATATATATATATATATGTAACAATAAAACACTGAAAACTTTGTTTTCAAACTTCCACAAAATTTATTTTAAATATTATCACTACAGCTGTTTCGGCTGATTGCCTTTCTCAAGTGATCTATTTTGGCTTGGGTTTACAAATTTATAGTCTCTAATGGAGGGTAAAATTGAAGGCAAGAGAGGAATGGGACGCAAGAAAATGTCCTGGCTCCGAAACATAAGGCAATGGACAGGGATTAACGACATACAATCTCTGATACATATTGCAAGAAATAGAGAGTTAATGGAAAATGTGATCGCTAACATCCATTAGTGGATTTGCATCTGAAGAAGAAGTCTCCAATGCAATAGGTTGAGGAGAGGAGAACTGTTTGTCTCAAGTTGGTCATTCAGAATTATATCTGTGTTTTTTAATTTGTTGATTTCCGTAGATTCTAACAAAGATAACTTAAGGCCTTTATTTTGAATGTGAAGAATTTTAAATTTGTCATTAAAAGAATGATTATGATCTAGAAGGTGAAGTGCGTATGTCGAATCTGTTTTTCTATTCTTGAAAGCCCTTTTATGTTCTGCTATTCGTTTATCAAAGTTTCTACCAGTTTGACCGATGTAAGTTTTTGGGCAGTCGCCACATTGAAGTTTGTACACGCCACTATTTAAGTGTTTTTTATTTTGGCTCTTGTTATTTTTAATATATTTGTCTAGGTTGTTATTTGTTTCCGAACAAATAACAACCTAGGCAAAAAATAACAAGAGCCAAAATAAAAAAACACTTAAATAGTGGTGTGTACAAACTTCAATGTGGCGACTGCCCAAAAGCTTACATGGGTCAAACTGGTAGAAACTTTGATAAACGAATAGTAGAACATAAAAGGGCTTTCAAGAATAGAAAAACAGATTCGACATACGCACTTCACCTTCTACATCATAATCATTCTTTTAATGACAAATTTAAAATTCTTCACATTCAAAATAAAGGCCTTAAGCTATCTTTGTTAACAAATTAAAAAACACAGATATAATTCTGAATGACCAACTTGAGACAAACAGTTCTCCCCTCCTCAACCTATTTCATTAGAGACTATAAATTTGTAAACCCAAGCCAAAATAGATCACTTGAGAAAGGCAATAAGCCGAAACAGCTGTAATGATAATATTTAAAATAAATTTTGTGGAAGTTTGAAAACAAAGTTTTCAGTGTTTTTTATTGTTACATAAAATGAATTTCCATCAAGTAACGGTCGAATCCATCAATTATATATATATATATATATATATATATATATATATATATATATATTATATATATATATATATATATATATATAATTGTCAAAACTCGCAACGTTAATGCAAAAGAAAATAGATAAAAGGTGAAAGGCAACCGTAAATACATATTTCTGACTATTTGGTCATCATCAGTAGGGTTCAGCCAAGTTAGAAAAGGAACAAATTAATTTGTAAAAGAATCTACAGGAGCTATGCGAGCAATTGTGGAAGTCCCTGCATTCCAGTCTGGTGACCCTGTCACAAATGAACAGTGGAAGCGACGGCTACCTGAGGAAAGGATTACTACAGGAGTAATGTGACTAATTGTGGCAATAATGTGATAAGACCCTACATTCTAGAGCTACACAGCCATGGAGGAAGCTACCTGAGGAAAGGGACGCCAAAATTTATTTAACAAAAAAAGTATATTAAGTAAGTAAGTAAGTAATTAATTAACGTTACATTAACTAAATTAAATATTATTTAACATACGTATGTAACAATAAACATTTTTCATAAAGTATAAAGTATAAAGGTATATCTGGCTTGTCAATATCAATCCAAAATACTAACACCGTAATATGTAAATGATATAGCTCCGAGAAATATCTGTGTGATAGCGTTATTAGTGAAAGTTTGTTACTCGATAACTATTATCTGTGTAGCAGTTATATTAAAAATATTACCCATTTCATACTTTCAATTTAAACGTACAATCATTAATGTCTAATTGGATAAACAGTTGTTTTAATAAAAGAAATTAAATAAGTGATTAGTTTTGTTTATGATCTTAATTAAAGCACAATTATTATATTTTGGAAACTTAAACATTTGCTAATATAATTATTACTAAACTTAAAAAGTTTTATAATATGCAATTATTTAACAATACATTTAAGATATATTTAACTAAATTAATGAATTCAAGAAAAATTCCCATAAAACAATATCTATACAAATATTGTTTAATTTATAAAAATTCTATAAACATAAAAATTATAATACGCAATAATGTTAGGAAATAATTGGGAATATTAAAGGTAGCTTCTAATTTTTTAAATTAATGAAATACACAAAACTACTACTGTTTTAAACCGCCAAATGTCCAATCCATTAATTTAAAATCAAATCTCAAAAATCTATTAAAAAAATATGAAATGATAATGAAGTTAATAGTAAAAAATCCAAATGCCCTAAATTTAATAAATGGAATAATTTTTTTATTATTCACGTGGGTAAAAAAACCCAAACTAAATAATACAGTAACAATGATTACAATTTTTTATATTTTATAACATTGCGAAAAACTCTGTATATTTCAAAAATGAAATAGTAAGGTTATATAAGTTATAAAGAACTAAAATTATAAAGAAGTTGGAGATGAATTAATTATTTATGTACAACTTACACAAGTCAATATTGCGATATGTTTAAAGTAAAATGTCAAAAGGGAATTACCACTAAGTTAGGTTGCAACAAGAAGCCGAGTACAGATACCATACTCAAACTTACAGCCATAAACTTTAATTTCAAAATCATCCTAGAAACTATCACTGGAAGCTAATACTCGGAGAGTCTTAAGTAAAATCATCAAATATTTACTACGTGTAAAAGTTGAACCAAATTTAATCTTAATAAGACATACCAGAGGTATACAATTTTTATATGATTAGTTACAAATTGATAGGGGAATATTCCAAAAGTTAATAAACTAAGCAGGAACCACCTCATAACTGCCTTTTTAATTACTAGCTACAGCATAATAGAGATATAAAAATGAAAAATGGAACTGCTAACAAGAAAAGGTAGCGAAAGGGATTTATAATATCAGAATCGCTAGTTCCATACTATAAGAACACAAAAAAAGTTGGGAAAACAGTATACGGAATTTGTAAAAATAGAAGAAGAAATTATATATTTGCTACCTATAGTCATTAAGAAAATAATAGAATGGATAAAACATAAGATCTTCCTAACCATCTAATATCGTGTGCCTTTTAGGATGAGCATCTAATTACTTAGAATCGGTAAAACAGAGGAAAAATACAGACGCAATTTATATTCATATAAAAAGTCGTGAATTAGGAAAACGGTAAAAGTTAATTAATGTAACTAAATTCTTGTTCGGGGCTGGTAAAGCTGATTAAAGAAAAAAACTAAAATAAAGCTACATTGCAGTTTATGTTTCATCTAGATTAATTTGTCAAATATAGAAATAAATCATCTTTAATAAACATATTGAAAATATATTCCAAAGTCAAATTTGAGGAATATTGGTGTTATTGATATGTTAGTTCGCATACTATAATAATTTTAATTCGTTATATAATTATGAATGTAGTATTAAGTATTTTGATTATCTTACTTGACGGTATTACTAAATTATCACTTGCAGACTGCTCACCTGATAGCTAGACAATCACTGGATCGGATTATCTGATTCAGAAATGTTGCGTGAAAGTAAAAGCAGAGGGAGAGTATAATCTCTTGAAAACTTTCGCGTCCGCGGTGCTTGTGCTCGCTGAGGAGGTACAGATTTGATGACCCACACAATCATTAATAAACTAATTGTTGTTCATCAGATTAAAAAATCGATTTGTGCTATTTTTCGAAAGGCAAACTAACAGTTTTTTTTTGTAATAAAATATTTTTATGCATTTTATTTACTTTAATAGAATCTTATAGTCCATAATAATAAAAAAAATCCTAATTCATTACGAGTAGGTACCCAATATATATTCTTTCACATTTTTAGTGGTTGTATAATTACACCTAAGTCTATCTTTGTTTACGTCAATATAAATTCTCATGACAGCTATCTTATTCAATTTTCTTACCCTTTTTGTCACTCTAATGAACTCTCTAAGAGTTTTTAATTGCGCAACGTGCATTCATTGTTTTTTTATTTTTAAGTACCGAGTATGCAGTGGCATATAGTATAGCTAGTAGTCCAACCCTCTTATAGAATTTAGCTTTCAATTTTATTGTAAATTTTTACCTAATACACTACGTAATTTGTCTCCACTACCTTAACTCTACTGTCCACTGCCTCATCATCTGTATATGGGATGTTATTTCATATTATATTGAATATTTTTTATATATTCATACTGTTAAAATACTGGTTTCACTCATGCCTTGTGTTTCTTAACCATCGCACTATAGTGATATGATTTTGATAGCACTATAGTGAGTAGAGTGGAGTACCCGTGTCCGTCCCAACTTAGGTATAGGAGGAGTTCTGAGTTAAGTAGGGACTCTTCTGTACTTCGCAGAAGACGGACGGGCGGGGGAGTCCTCAACTCCGACACAACGCGTCCCACTGGCTGATAGGAAAATGTCCTACAGATATGAAGGATGGGTGTGAATAAGGTTTTACCAAACAAGCACCTACGGACCAACTGAGGACATGGCATAGCGCAGCAGCTATGACATTACTTCATTAAGGCTATAGCGAACTGATTTCTACTGTTGGCTTAACAACAGATACTCATGGGCGGATATCACATAATGATTTAACCAGCCATGATACTGCGATCAGGCAGGCAAGGGAAAACCACCTGATTATATTCCCATGACTACACCATCATGAATGTATCAAATCAGTTAGATATGCTTAGAGATCCGATTAGCAATCGGCGCTCAGTTGGTTCCGGGCCAACTAGTGTCAAATGGGCTACCGGGCATGTGTTTGTCAGCAACCAGGCAACACATGAGAAATTGGCGGCTGGAAGATAATCAGATTGTCAGTTAATAAAAGCAATGGGAATAGTAACCTGAAATGTGTCCTGACAAGGACACTTCCGAACAACAGATCATATTGTATACATATCGGGAGCAAATAACACAGGAAGAAATGGTGTTGCATTTATGTTGACTAAAAAAGTTTCACAATACGTCGTGTATGATTACCAACCGATAAATGATAGACTTATAAAAACAACCTTACTAGCATCACCAAACAAAAAGCACATTCGTCAGGTCTATATGCCAACTTCAGACGCATTAAATATTGAAGTAAAAGACGTCTATCCCGGTATTGAAGACATAATAAGAAACAATCCATCTAAAGAACCACTCATAATCATGGACGATGATTTTAAGGCTAAGGTAGGAGAAACAAGAAATGATAACATAAAAAACGTAGGAAACTATGGGTTAGGTCTTAGAAACAGCCGAGGCGAACGTTTAACAGATTTTTGCAACTAAAAACAGTTTGGCTATTGTAAACACAATGTTCAAACATCATGCTCATCGTTAATCGACGTGGACCAGCCCAAATGGTGAATACATATTGATTATTGGCGGGAATATTATTGCACAAATTTTAAAGCTTCATATTTGGCGGGGATAAATAATCTAACGAAAATGTCGATCACAAGAAGCAAAAGTAAAGAGAATTTAGAAACAACAGCTATGGAAACAGAAAAATCTGGAATAGCCCAGCTAATACAAATGTTTCAATTACAATCACAAAAAATGGAAGCAAATCAACAGGAAACAAAACAGGCAATACAAAGAATCAAAGGGAAACAAAACAAATAATGGACGAAAATAACCGCAGAATGGAAGAAAACCAGAAGAAAACTAACAGGCAATAGAAGAAACCAACAAAAAGATAGAAAGTATCAAGGAAGATATGGTACAGAAAATAGAAGTAATTGTACAGGAAAATGCGAAACAGAAGACAGAGATTAAAGAAATGAATCTTCAAATGAAAGAAATCAAGAATATCCAGAAACAGAAATTGGAAGAGTAAGAAATAAAATTTGAAAATGCTCGTCAAAAAGACAAAGAAGAGAAAAACGAACGGGAGAATGTTTTTAAAGAGGATATAAAGGAAGTAGAAAAAAGACTGAAACAGAATGAAAGAATAATAGAGGAAATAAGACATCAAAATAGAGTCGGAGAAATAAGAGAAATAGTGATCCAGAATTCCGGCGAAGTAAAATTACAGTTTGGCGGGGATGTAAGAAAACTGCACCCCGTACCGTTCATGAATAATCTAAAGAAGAAGATACAATACATGGGAACTTTAAGACAGCTAAGGAAATGATCAGAAATCATCTCAAAGGTGAGGCGAGTCTATGGTTCGACAGAAAAGTGGAGGAATTTGAAAATTGGCAAGAATTTGAAAATAAATTTCTGAGTTTTTTCTGGGGAAAGACAGAGCAATTACAGATAAACAAGGAGTTGCAAAATGGGAAATACCATGAGAGGATGGGTATATCAGAAAAAACATACGCATTGCAAATGTACAATAACGCAAAACATCTGCAATACAATTATTCATCCGAGCAATTAGTAGAGTTGATTGCAAGACACTTTGATGACACAACTGAAGATCAAATCAATCTACAAAACTACAAAGACATCGATAGGTAATGCCAATTCCTACAAATAAGGGCATTACTGATGGAGGAAAGAAGAGCAAGAAGGTCATAAGAAAATTACAGACACCAAGAAACTCAGGAATGCAGAGAGAGAGTACAAAATTTTAGGAGAGATTACACTAGACGAGAATTTATTCCCAGGAGGGAAAACGAAAATAGGGAAAACAGAAGAGGAAATGATGATTTCAGAAATCGGCCATGGAATGAGGACAGATATGAATGAGGACGAAATGAACAGGAATATCGTGGAAACCGGAACGGATATGACAGACCAAAAGAAAATAGAAGAGAGGTAAATCATACACAAAAAGAAGAAAATGAGAATGAAAGACACAGCGATGAAAGAAGAAATACGAAAAAAAACAGTCGGTTTTTCACGAAAGCACCCACTAAAACCAAAAAACCAGGCAGGAATTTTTTTGTCAGCCGAAGGAATTCATTAAATTAGCAGGAAATAATGAGGAAAGAAGAGTAGTTAATTTAAAATTTGTAGATGGTTTCATCAAAAATAGACCAATCAAAATTTTGATAGACACCGGTTCAGAAATAACATTGGTTAACAGAAAGTTAATAGAAGAAGTGAGTTTGACAAATTTAATCTACAAAATACCAAGGGTAAATTTAGAAAGAAAAAGAAAAAGAAAAAAAAAGAAAAAGAAGGAGAACACGAAAATGAACATGGGAAACAGAAAATTGATAATTCTAAAAAAGAACAAACAATGGAAATGAATTTGGCAACGAAGCAAGGACAAAAAAGAAAAGGAAGAAAACTTAAGAGAAGCATAAAGGAAGTCAATATAGGGGATTCCTCAAAAAAAGAGATGAGCCCGAAGAAGAAGAAGAAATAGTGTCAACAAAGGAAAATGAAAAGGATATGATTGAAACAGTGATATTTAAGGAAAAGTTTGATGAAAAAGAGGAGGAAGAATGTGCAGAGGAGATTGCGGAGAGCAAACAAAAAATATATCCAGAGGCAAGACCAAAATAGGAAAAGAAGACCAGTTACTTTCATAAAAGGTGAGAAGGTTATGGTGAGAGCATTGCGAGTGTCCAACATACCTAGCAACATGTGCGGAAAGTTAATGCTTGTTTTTGAGGGTTAGTACATAGTAAACAATGAGAATGGGATAAATAGTTATGAGTTGAAGCACATAGAATCAGACAAGATTAGGGGAATTTATAATATCAACGATGTTTATAAATACTATAAATAAAATACTGAGATTTTTTTGCATAGAGAAAAAACCCTACATAATTCAGTAATTTTTATCATATGCAAAGGCGGGGATTTGTCATACTTCTTCTTTCCCAACCAAAGAAAAAAATAAATAAAAAGATCCATCGGAAGAATTTTTTCATTAAATTTTATTTTCGCTTAAAGGAATAAACTATCTGTTTGGTTTTTGTGGATTGCATGTTTGTGGTTATCACTGCTAGCATTGTAGTAGAAGGTTTACATGTTAATACACTATAAGGAAATTGTAGGTACTAAGTAAGTAATTAATTTTTTTTAATTATTTAATTTGGACTATTCTAGACGAGCACGGTGTTCTGGAGAGGCGGCTGAAAAAGTAGCGAAGATAGTTATTAAGTAAGCCATACTTTTAATTTTTTTAACATGAAAGTAATACGATTTTTCTATAGCAGTGAATCCCGTAATTTCGAAGAAGCTGCCGAGGAGAACATCTTCTTCTTTAAGTGCCTCTCCTATCGGAGATTGGATATCATTTGGCCGGTTCTAATTTTATTTACTGCTGTTTTGAATAATTCGTTAGTGGTACAGCCAAACCACTCTCTTAAATTTCTCATCCAGGATATTCTTCTATGGCCTGGATTTCTGCGTTCTTGGATTTTTCCTTACAAGGAGGAGAACATAATAAAGGAATATTCAGCTACTACGTAAGTTTTTTTTACCAAATATAAAATGTATTTAAAGTGCAGTAAACTTTTAAACATAAATAAATAATTTATGTCTTTTAGACAAACTACTCCAGATTTCATATTATAAGGAAGAAGAATTGTAGATGTGCAATATTTTATTAGGCAAATACTGCAATTCCCTCACCACATATTGTTCAATTGCTTTTCGGAAGATATTACGGTGACTAGTGAAAAGCGAAAAGGATTTTATTCTAAATTCACTCTCTTTTGCCCAATGTGTCGCGTGAAACATTAAGGAGAAACTGAAAAATATAAACAACCATCCCTCAACGTCAATTCTGCAGCAATAACTGAAATAGTTAGTATTGGTGAGGATACACACAACTAACTGAACTAAAGTCCAGTTTAAATATCCCACTACTATCAAAAAAATATTATTTATCAATTCAAAATGATCTAATTGACTTATACCATGAAAGTTCTTGGACATCAATGCTTGAGGCTGGACAAGAAGAAATCAAATTAGCAAAAGAGCATGGAGATATGAATGAAGATGGCTATCCTTCTATAACTGTTGTTGCGGACTGCTCTTGGTGAAAGAGATCATATAAAACAAATTATAACCCAATTCTGGAGCTGCAGCCAATATTGGTTACAGAACCTAAAAGATTATGTATCTTGGAGTTAGGAACAAATACTGTTCCTACTGTAAATTATACGGAGAAAATAAAGAACACGTATGTTATAAAAATTGGACAAAAGCTTCGACTGCAATAGAAAATCAAATAATTCTAGATGGATTTAAATGTAGTTAATACATGCATGGAATTACTCACAAATTTTTAATAGCCGATGGAGATTGTAGTGTTCATAAAAAAATTTTAGAAAATAGACCATATGGTAATAATGTTGTTGAAAAAATTGAATGTCGTAACCACCTCCTAAGAAACTATTTTACAAGATTAAAAGCTTTTTCTTACGAAGGCTTTTAAAAAATAACGTATTAAGATTAAGAACTGCTGTTACAAAAGCAACTGAATACCATCAACAATGGGATAAACCAAGTGACTTAAAAATAAAGTTTTTGAAAAACGATATATCTAACAGTCATCTTTATGTATTTGGAAATCATTCGAATTGCCCAGATTATTTTTGTCACAGAAAATTATCAGAAACGCATTATACAATACCAATGAAACAATGCAGCCTTTTAAAAGATATTAGCTCATGTACAGCAAGATTAAAATTCCATGCAAATAGTTTTATGAAAAATATGAGTAACAATGCTGAACAATATAATAATGTCATAGCAAAGTTTTTAGAAGGTAAAAGAATAACATAGAGCTCTCGGGGGTCCTATGAAATGAGATGCCACGCTGCTGCTTTGTCGTATATCTCTAAAGATCAATATCACCAAGCCCTTCACAAAAGCGTCACCGAAAGAAGTCCTGGAGTATATACAAAAAAAAATTATTTCAGTGTGTACCAAAAATACATTGCGAAGAAAATTATATTACAAAAATTTGCAAAAATCAATAAAATATATAACAAAAATCCATGCTCCAGATGAGGATTATGGGCCACAAGCACAAAAAGCGTTAAACATTTATCATAACGTATTAGAGAAAATTAAAGAAAAATTTAGATCGTAACTTCATAAGAATAATGAGGAATGTATTCAATTATCCAATAACACAATAGGTCAACGGAATTCAAGTGAATGGTATTCAGAAAGAAGGAAACGTCTGATAGCCTCGAATTTTGGTCGAATTTGTGTGAGTTTGGAATACAAAAAAAAATCCATTGCAGTACAAGAATTAAGCGAAATACTTGCGTTAGATATTTGTTCATCAGGAATGTATGTTCATCAGGAATATCCTTTTTTAGCTGCACCAGTTGACTCATAGGTAAATATATGATTGTCGAAATTACATGTCTAATTTTAGCAAAAGATATATGTCCTAAAAATACAATAGATACGAAGATGCTAAAGTATATGGAAGTGAAAGATGACAGATATATTTTAAAGAGAAAGCATGCATATTTGTAGCAAATAAAAACTTTTGTTACTTTTGCGTATGGACCCCGAAAAGATTGATATTCCATGAGATTGATATATTAATACAAGAAATAAGTGAGGTTGAAAAATGGTATACCTAGAATTAACTTAAGTATACAAAATACAAGATGGCGTTTAAAGGAAATACTGTATTTTTACTAAAGCCTACTCAGAATTTCATAAAAATATGAATTGTCAATAATGTTGAAACACGTTGGTACACTTAAGACACATAATAATAAACAATTAGAATACCCACTCTCAGATGCCGCTTTTAAAGTGTGTCAGCACGCAAACGCCATGTTTTAGACGGAAACATAGACTCGAATTGAGAAATTTGTGACAAGCTACGACAGAACTGTAATTTAATTTATTAGAGATTAATAATTTAGTACATTTGAAATAATTTAATCTATTCTTCAACTAAAAGTACGAATAAAATGTGAAAGTGCATATTATGTCTGTAGTTGCCGTAAATAAATTAAAGTGGGTAAATTTATCTATGTACACAAGATAAAATATCACTGAACAGCACCAATTTCGACTAAAACATGGCTGATTCCGTCTGCGTGAACGAGATGCGCGTACTTATTTTTTAAAGAAGAGTCGGCATTCTGATTGTTTATTATTCTGCGCTTAAAATATCCTAAATATTGTTTAAACGATAAAATAATTAAACTATAGTCATACGTTCATATAGGTACAAAGTGTTCTAATTAAGGAAAAAATATTCTTCTTCTTCATGTACCATGTCCTTTCAGAACCTTGGTTACCGTCATAGATATCTTAATTTTATTCACTCTTACACTAAATAGCATGTTTGTATCATCCCATAACACCATAACAATCTCGCAAGTTCTTTAACCATGAGGTTCTTCTTCGTCCTTGACTGCGTTTGCCTGCTATTTTTCCTTGCATGATATTTTGTAGCAACCTATATTTGGGACCTTTCATAACATGTCCGAAATACTCCAGTTTTCAATGTTTGGTGCTTTTTATGATCTCAGTAGTCTTGCTGAGACATTCTAGTATTGTGGAGTTTCGAATCTTCTCCACCCAGGAAACTTTTAAAATTCTTCTATAGCACCACATTTCGAAACCCTCAAGGCGATTTAGATCGATTTTATTTACAGTCCAGGACTCGACTTCATAAAGTAAGACCGAGAACACGTAGCAGCGAAGTAGGCGGTTCCTCAAAGTCAATTTTAGGTCTCTGTTACATAACACCTTGGACATCCTTCTAAAAGCAGCTCTAGCCTGCTCTATCCTAGATCTAATTTCGCTGTGACTTTTTGCGTTTAATTTAATTGCTGTCCAAGATAAACAAATAATAAAATAATAATTTTAAATAATTGACACCCTGTGTATTTGCATATAACTTTACATACGTCGGTATTCTCTATTATTACGCTTTAAAAACAATTAAAATATTGTTTGGCTAAATTCATTGGTTTCGGAGTTATTATTTTTTTTAATGCCCTACAATTTAAGGAAAATCGAAATATCTCCGGAATTACAATAATAAGGTATAAAAAATGCAATAAAATACTAGATAAATAATATAATAAGTAGGGCATCGCCACCCAAAAATTTCAAGCACAGATGTTTTTACCTCTTGTAAACACTCATTTATATATAATTTTTTAGGGTAATAAGAAGCGTAATAAAACAATCCAGGAAACACACTTTTGAAATAATCCAATAATGATAAGTTATTAATTATGCAAATCATGAATGTGTTGCTTGTGTGAGTCCATTTCAGATAGGGACCAAACTTATTGTATATAAACAAATAGGACTTCCAAAAATATTGTGAAAATAACTCACACCAACAATATTTTCAAATAAATTTTGTAAATTTGTTATACATTTTAATTACAAATGTACATGTTTAATTACCAAATAATCACTGTAATTTGTTCTATAATTTGGACTAAACTGAGTTAGTTATAATAGGGGATGTATTTCAATTATTCGTATTGTTACATTTAAAATTTAATTAATTAAAGATTGTTAAAGTATGCCAATATTATACACATCAATTTACTTTTGATATCTTAATTAAAACAATTTTAGAGACATTCATTAATAGCATATTTCATAAAACTGGATAACTTAACTTACAGTATTGAGAAATAAAAGAAAAACTGTCACATTTTAACCTACATTTGTCAAATTTACCTCTAAAATCTAATAGATAACATAAAAAAAACTCATCTCCAAAACTGAGATGTAGTGCATAAAAGTCCTTCCCCTTTTTAAATTTAATGTTTATTTCGTCCCTTTTAAGTGTTTTCTGTTTTTGTGTGTTTAAATTGTCCTTAATGGTTTTAACTTTAATAATTTTATAAACTTGACTTTGCAATAATTTATCATTTTGCCAATAAAACTTTATCAAAGAAATTTGATAATTACAAGTTGAAAGAATTGCACACCCACACAATTTGTACATCTAATATTATTCATTGTTATAAAAACTGTCACCTTCATAAAATAAATACTCAATAAATAACACACATTTCATAAATATACCTCTTGAATAAGTATAAATAACTTTTAAATAATACAATGGTATTGAACATCACTTTCATCTAACAAACAATCACATTACACCTATCTCTACTTCATTGGATCAAATCTATCTCCTCAAGAACTTCCCGTTTATTGTCAAACAACTACAATAGCAAACTTAAGTTCTCCATTCAACAATACATGATAGTTTCAACCATGTTCTACCATTCATCAAATAATAGAATACCGGCATGTAAGTAATGTTTTATTTATTGGCTCATTTATTAATATTATTAATTTATTACAATCTAATAGACTTTTTTATAACAACTTGTGGGTCTTACCTTGTCTGTTAAAACTTTTTATACTTTTTTATTCCTTTTATTCATTTTGGAAAACCACAGATATGTAATATTGGCATAATTACTGTAATTTATAACATCTACTTTGTTTACCTTTATTAGACAACACCCTAATATGGGTTTATTATTATTTCAACATTTATTTAACTTTGTATCGAGGCCTGAAGATGCTTTGCATATTGTAGTACGCGAAACCGGTCGTCTGGATAGTTGAATTAAATTGATTGTAAGTCTTATTTATTATTTCTTTACCTATTTATTAATTATGATTAATAGGATCTTATTGCAGAGAATATTTATTACAGTTAACATAATATCTTTTAATTAATAGTTTTTATTTTACTTTTAATGTAGGTAGCTAGTTATTATACTATGTATTTTCTAGAGGCCTATGTAACCACTCTCTTCTACATAAATAGACAAACAAATTAAGTTTTAAGTCTTAAATGTACCATTGATATAGTCCAAGATAAATATTGTAAATAAACAATAAACGAACATTGAACTGAAAGCTACAACATTGAAAAGTGTTTTAATCTTATAACACTAAAAAAAATAAACAAAAAAATATGGACATGCCTTAAATCATGGAGAAAATAAGAAAGCCCAGATGTGTCACGCAGCAAAAACATCTCAACAAAGCACCGAGGTCACGTATCAACAGACGTGGGCTCGATGGCCAGACCTATCGGGCACCCAGCTGCTGAATAGAATAAAATTTATTTTGCCAATTCGACAGCTGCGGGACATACACAGAGATATCAATCTAGATCGATGGCTAGCTGTCAAATACACACATAGGGAAAAAGTTCCAAGCCTTCTTCTTCTTCTTTTTATGTAGATATGACTCTGTCTGTTTTTCATTTTTAGTAAGTTGTCGTTCCATCGTTTTCGTGGTCTTCCTACTGATCGTCTTCCTATTGGGGAACACTCTTTTGCCGTTTTTACTACTCTATTTGTTTTTATTCGGCTTATATGATAATTTCATTCTACTATTCTATTTTTTGCCCAATTCGTCATGTATCTGTACTTTTAGCTCTGTCTCATAGTGTCTTACCATTATTTTTTTTTTTCATCTCTGCTTATTCTAATATCCTTTATGTCCTCTCTGTGTCAGGGCGCGTTTCTTCCGCGTATATCATTATTAGTCTAATGACTGTTTTGTAAATTCTGCCTTTGATTTCTTGTCCGATATTTTTATTTTTCCATATTGTTTCATTCAGGCAGCCTGCGGCTTTGTTTGCTCTATTCACTTGATCTTCCACTTCAGTTTCGAACTTTCCGTAGCTAGATAATGTGATGCCTTTCAGGTCCAATTTATATCTTAGTAAATTTGCTGTTGTAACCATGCATTTTTTTGGGAAATTAACATGTTTTTCCTGGCCGTTATATTAAATTGGTGCCACATACGTTGTAAAACAACTTTACTTTGAGAGAGTATTGCGCCGTCTGCATAGCAGATAATTTTAAGTGGTTTTTCTTTAATTTGGTATCCTTTTATAGTTCTTACTTTTTTAATATTTTATCCATAATCGGGTTGAATGATAGAGCACTTATTTGCCTGTTTTATTTCATTGCCAGCTTCAACAGGGTCGGTTAGTTTTCTTCTACTTTTACTTTTATTGTGTTGTTTTGGTAGATATTTTCGATTGTTTTGATTATTCCTAGGAGTAACACTGTTGAGTGCAATAAGTGAATAACGTCCGTTAATTTGACCCAGTCAAATGTCTTCTAAATGTCCACGAAACATAGATATGCGGGATTTTTGCATTCTAATGATTTCTCTTGCACTTGCCTCATTATAAATATAGCGTCGGTGCACGATCTCCCCGATCTAAAACATTGTTTTTTCTGCTAGTGTTATGATTTCATTCAGTTTATTTGTTATCACTTTGGTAATTAATTTTAACCAAATGTTAAACATGTCTAATAAATTAATTCCCCTGCAATTTTCCGGGTCCAATTTATCTCCCTTTTTGAAGAAAGGTATACGGATGCTTGATCTCCATTCTTGAGGAATTCTGTTTTGTTCTATTATATCTATCAGGGCATTTAAAATAAAAATCTAGTACGTACAGTCTCCTCTTTGATTAAATGCATGCGAAGGGAAGGGGGAAGAAGAGCTTCGGTTTCAGATAGCACTCCAACGTAGTGTGACCGATTTGATCTTCAGACAAATTTTTTCCACTACTCCCATATGCCAGTATGAGCTGGGTTGAACACTAGCGTGTGTGTTTATTATTTGTTTATATTATGCCATATCGTTTATGTTATATTGTAAGATTTATATTTAAATAATTCCCTTTTAATTAGTAAATATTTGTTACAAAGTAGTTTTAATGTTCACAAAATGGATTTTTCACTTGTTAGTCTGAGTAAATAGTCAATTCTTATTTGTTAAATCATAAACTATTTGCACTAATAAGAATTTGTTGGTCAGCTTGGATAATTAAAACACAATTAGAAGAGAAAAAAGAAAAAAATTAGAAATCACTATTAAACAGCGTCAAATATAAGTTGAAATAATTCAAAATGAAATAGAACCCATTGAGGAGAGCCGTAAAAAAGACCAAACTAAATACTTATCATACGGATACAAAAGATCTAAGCAAAGAGACAAAATAAATTAAAGGTAAAAAACTGGTTAGCAACTCGCCACAGGTACAGTCCTCTGAAACTAACATCAAAAGTAATAAACTGCAACCGGTTAATATAAACCTTCCCCCATTATAATTAATAAAGGACAAAAATAAGACAAGTTGTTAGATTATTTACATATAAGCATGGTACAATTTCAAGCAACCATGTTGGCTGGAGGAAACATGAAAATCAACTGAAGTCACTGACTCAGATGCATACATGAGTCTTACTAAACTAAAACGGATATGAAATGGTTTTCATTTGAAAACAAACAGTCAAAACCTATCAAGGTAGTTACAAGAAAATAAGACCATCCTTGCAAAGAACGAAAAGAACAAAAGCTTCAATATACTGGAAGTAAATCAAATACTAACCGGGAAAGATAAAACGCCACTTTGACTTTTTAATTTATCCTTTGATAAATATAAAGATATTTAAAAAAATGTATGCCTTTAATATATTATTAATATATTAAATATTGCATCTGAGAGTACAAATTGAGGCTTTTAGATGAAGATGTGTCCAATGCATCTAACATCTAACCCAAGATTGTAAAAAACCGAAAAATATAGCTTCAAAACGTATTCACTGCGGCAATGCAGAAGCCAATCTTAATAAGACTATAATGCCCCTGGACCTTAGGATACTCCAATAAAATACAAATGGACTCTTACTACAAACTAGCCAGAGTTACTAGTTACCCTACAAACACAGGAAATAGATATACCTATGTATAATTGCAGAAACACATCTAACTAGACAATCATTTATTAGGTTGCAAACACTAGTAAGAATTATTAGTAACCCTAAAAACACAGAAAATAGATATATACCTAATTGCAAAAACACATCTAACTAGACAATCATTTATTAGGCTCTAAGGTTATTAAATCCATGTCATACATACACAACATTGCAGCATTATCAACTTTGAGTAAAAAATACATTGTTACCGCAGACATAATGCAAAACATACCTGTTGAGGCTCCCATCTCCTAACACCTAAAGGTAAGGAATTGTAACATGTTATGACTAGACACACATGTAGATGGCACTCTACTGGCAAACCCACTTACTGGCCAAATCATGCACACTGAATCCCGGACCTCCTAGATTTTTTCATATCCAGAGGTGTAGCAATAAATTCTATAAAAATTAAGGATGCATTCTACTGACCATTAGTAAGCAAATTGTTTCCACTGAAGTGAAAACCGCGTGACCAATAAGTTAACGGACAGGATAAACTTCCAATCAGAAATGAGTAAGCAAAAGTAGTTCAATAGATTTAATCAAACGATAGAACAATTGAAACGAAACATTCAACCGGCTATGTTGAACAACACACCCAAAATGATACCCAAAGTAGAACAAGATAAAGGTGTTTGAAAAATTGCTGCTACAAAAAAAAGCCATATAATTGAACAAAAAAATATTATTCTAACACACCAATTTGGATTAAGAAGGAGACAAAATTTGTTTAGAAGTATTCCTGGATATCGCAAAAGTATTTGACAAAGTATGGCACGACGGACTGTTAATGCAGCTAAAGAAAATATTTCCTATGCAACTCATTGAAATATTGCAGTCATACTTACACCAGCGAACATTTAGAGTAAAAATGGAAAACGAATACTCTGAGTTAAGACCAACAAACGCAGGGGTTTCACAAGTTAGCGTTTTTGGACCAGTACTATACCTTTTGTATAATTCTGACATTCCGGAAAGAGAAAATATTTAATTAGTCACATTTGCTGATGATACAGCAGTACTGACAGTAGGAACAACTATAGAAGAATCTACAGTTAACCTACAAAATGTAATTAATGTCATATAACGCTGGCCCAAAAAATGGTGTATAAAGTTTAATGAACAAAAATCAGTTCATATTAACTTTACTAACAAGAATTATGTTTTAATTAATTATCTTTCATATCAACTTTTCATCCATGGCCTAAAACGTTATATTGAAGCCAAAATGTTGAATTTGGACCTTAAACCTGTAAAAATAATGTTACGTGGTTACGGTGGTGGATGCGTTTTTGCAAACTTTGAGATTTGTATTGATTTACGTGTCGATTTAGCGTTAGCTAGGGTTAGGACTTTGGTTGTCCCGGATGAGACCCAACAGATACCTATTATAGTTGGACAGCCATTCATCAATAATGAAAACACCATTATGACAGTACACGGCGAAAAAGTCAGACTTTTTTTTAACAAACGCAAAGCGGATTTAAGGGCTGTTGCAGCCCTACCTTCCCGTAAAGTCACTTTGTGGGCTAAAGAAACTACGGTTATACCTTCTTATCATTTAGGTCATATCACACTACATAGTGATCAAAAGAGTGGCGACATTTTTGTTGACTTGCAGCATAGACCGTGGCCTTCCCAATTTCATGTCATCCCTCGTTGTATCCTGAATCTAGATGAAGACTCTGTTCTACCAATTTTCAATGGTTCAGACAAACCAGTGGAGTATTTGTAAGGTGCCGTGGTGGCCAGAGGTTTTAATTGCCATGAAGTGCAAGATTTACCATATTTATTTAGAGTGCTTAGCTACTTCTACTTCTATTATAAGTAAATTGACATTTGAAGACGTCAATGTCAATGAAATTCTGAGAGCTGAATACACGGAACAATTACTGGATATTCTTAATCAATATCCCGAATGTTTTGCCAACAGCATTGAGCAACTAGGTGAGAGTACCACTACGAAAATTACCATAAAATTAGCCGACGATGTTCCTATAACATACAGACTCTCCTACTCAGAACTATGAAAAGTACGTGACGTAGTACAAGAACTTTTAGATAATGACATTATCCGTGAATCTAATTCACCATACGCAAGCCCGATACTACTAGTCAAGCAGTAAAATGGAGAAGTGAGGTTATGTGTTGACTACCACGCATTAAATCGGAAGACAGTTAAGGACCGATATCCCCTACCTCGAATCGATGATCTTCTAGACCGCCTTAAGGGTTGTCATTGGTTTACTAGTTTGGACCTGGCATGACACTAAGACTTCAAAAATGTTATTTTCTACAAAATACTAGAGACACGAGATATCCGGAGATGGTATACAGCCTGGAAAGGAAAAGATAATGGCAGAATCAAACTTTCCTACTCCCACCAACGTTCACCAGGTCCGCCAGTTTCTGGGTCTCAGCAGCTATTTTCGCAAGTTTATCAGAAATTTCGCAGCTATTGCAAAGCCATTTTCTAATCTGACGAAAAAGAATATCACTTTCAACTGGTCAGCTGATGAAGAACATGCATTCGTTGAGCTCAAAGCAAAACTAACGTCAAGACCACTGCTGGTGATATACGATCGCGGGGCAGTTACGGAACTTCACACAGATGCTAGTAAAATAAGAATTGGAGGCATCTTACTACAAGTGCATCCAAAGGGAGAATTAAAGCCGATACAATATTTTAGCAGGTCAACTACCAAAGAAGAACAAAACTACCACTCCTATGAGCTAGAAACGCTAGCCGTGGTTAATTCGCTGAAATAGTTTAGAGTATATTTGTTAGGTATTCAATTTAAGGTTGTCACCGATTGTAATGCGTTGCGTGCTACCCTAACTAAACGTGATCTGATTCCAAGGATTGGTAGATGGTGGTTGTATACTCAAGAATTTGGTTTTGAAGTCGAATATCGTGCTGCCTCAAAAATGAACCATGTCGATGCCCTAGGCAGGAATCCTGTTGTTACCAATAAAGAATATGATGAGCTACCAATCCTACATGTAAATATAAGTGAAGATGATTGGGTGCTCTCTGCACAACTTACTGACAACCGCTGTAAAACTTTACACAAAATCTTGTCTGGAGTACCCACTAGTAAAGAAGAACGAAATGTTCATAAGGAGTATGTTCTAAAAGATAATAGAATTTATAGAAAAACACCCAAAGGAAGACGTTGGGTGGTACCCATGGCAGCAAGAAAGAATATTTTAACGTACTACCATGATGGTGCAGGCCATTTCGGGTTGGATAAGACCTTGGAGGCTATTCAAAAAAGATATTGGTTTCCTGCAATGCGAAATTATACGAAGAACTATATCTCGTGTTGTTTGGGTTGCCTATATAATAAGAAACCAGTTGGTAAACCGACTGGTATTCTAAACCCAATAGAGAAAAGGGCAATACCAATGGATACAATACATTTCGATCATCTGGGCCCCTTTACTAAAAGCAAAAGAAAGAACAGCTATATTATCGTGGCTGTGGATGGATTCACCAAGTTCACCTTTATGAAAGCAGTGCCCAATACAAGTACGAATCCTATAATAAAATTCCGAAGTGAAATTATAGAGCTTTTTGGTGTTCCACGGCGCATAATCTCGGATAGAGGCACTGCATATACAAGCCAGACTTTCAAAAGTTTTTGCGGCAGCCTCGGAATAAAACACGTTTTATGTGCTATCGCTACTCCAAGGGCAAACGGCCAAGTAGAGCGGATAAATCGCGTCATTCTTAATGCTCTGACTGCAACAGTCGAAATCGAAGAGCGTTGGGATGAAGTGGTTAGCAAGGTTCGGTGGGGAATAAATTCAACAGTTTGTTCTACTACCGGCAAGACGCCTTACGAGGTGTTTGTGGATTATCGGCCTAGAGGCATAAATGACGCATTCCTTAGCGCTGAGGTATGCGAAGACGAACATGAGGACTTAGCTGTAGTTAGAGAGGAGGTTTCTGATAGGATTGCCGAACAGCAACTGGTTCAGAAACGGGCCTACGATTCCAGACATGTCCGTCCTCATGTATATGAAGTCGGGCAACACGTGCTCGTAAAGAGAGCGAAAAGCGCCAATGATGGTAAAAGTACCAAGCTCGAGCCGCGCTATAAGGGCCCCTTTGTAATAACGAAAGTACTCGATAAAGATCGATATGTCGTAGAAGGTATGCCAGGAGCGAAACGTACGCGTCTGTCATACAAGGGAATATGTCCCTCTGATAAGATAAAGTTGTATAAAACGGGTGTAAGCTCGGAAACGTCCAAGGAAGAAGTCAACTTACACCAAGAAGCTTAGGCTTATTATGGTAACTAATTTATGTTTTTGTTTCTGTTACAGGTAAACGTCGCTGAGGCTTCTCGAGGGCGCGAAGGTGTCAGGTTTGGCCGACTGTAACAAAGAAATACTCACGACGGACCTGTAAATACAATGTAAAAATACGTTTTATCAGTTTGGCTCTTTTTAAGTACAAAAATGTGAAATCATTCTTTGTTGGTGACGAATTTATCGATTCCCATGGAGAATGAATAATAAGGCAGTCTAAAATAAATCTTTGTTAGAAATAGATCTCGATTTTAATTTAAGTTTATACAAACAATCTTAGGAAAATTGGGGTAAAGGAAAATGTTGATTAATCTTTTAGATTAGGTGTATTCTTATTGTTTAAAATAAAAAAAAAACTCTAAACTAATAAAACATAATCTCAAAAATTATAAAATAGACAGGAAATATTTAACCAGCTTTATTTTGATCAATTATTCATTTTTGAATATTTAATTTTCTATCTGCGTTTTTATTTATGCAAAATATTCAAATATTCATCATTTTAATTTAAAATTAAAAGTAAGGTTTAAAGATTAAAAGACGCATACATTTTTTACCATAATAGTTTTTTATAATATTTTTTGTTAAATAAAAACATTTATTTTAGTTTACATTTACTAAGTATTGGAACCTGGTATTTTAACATTGAATTACCGAAAGCAAAATATTTTTTCCTCGAAGATTACATAAAATGAAATTGGCTAATATGGCATCTAGTTCATTGAGTCCAATATATAAAATATGCATATATTAGTTTTGAATTTTTTATTAAAGCTGTGCATCCTTAGTAAAATCACTCTTAATAGTTGGTTTTAACAATTTTTAATTCTATATTTTTGTGTCTTTACCTTTATTTTGTACCCATACGCCTTAACTTCTGAATTTTTAAATTTTATTGTGTATTATTCAGTGCTTAATTATAGCCTAAAAGTGTTTTCGAAGTAGTTCTTTTCAATAACTGCAAAAACTGCTAAATACTCCGGTACATGTGTAATCGATGTACAAATAGGTGTTGACATAAAATGATGCATGGCACAGTGTAGGCTGAAGAAATAGTTACTATGGACGTGTGAAGAAAATGCGAAGAAGAGATGAAGGAGATTCGGCCATCATACACTGGAAAAATTACCAGGGTTGAGGTTAAATCGTGCTTGGCAGAAATATTGATCCAGAGGGAGAGATTGATGAAAGAAATAATATCGTGTCTAGTCAAGGAAGCGATCTTTATTGTGAGATATCACAGATGTCAGGAATTTAGGCACCTAAGAGCGGAATGTTAAGTTCTGCTTCGAACACATGTACTTTTTTCGGGCAAAACTGCTGAATACATACAAAATGCCTCTATAATTAGACAACTGTCTGCAAAATTTGACGGTCACAGACTAGATAGTATCTTTTGCTTCTCGAAGATACTTAGCAAAAGCAGTACCATTTTCTTCGAACAATACCAAGCAATATCCACATCAATGCTCAAACTCACATTTTAGCTACGATATGTTGACGATACATTGGTCATTTGGCTCTATGGCAGGGATGCTTTAGTATCTTTTCAAACCCATCCGAATGGTATAAATCCTAATATCCAGTTCACGATGGAGGTAGAAACTGATGCATTCCTACCGTTTCTCGACGTTAATATAAATGAAAACCAATCCCATGGTTTTCATTACTTTATTATTATATCTATTTGCATGCCAACTCTCATCATTCCCCTTCACAAATGAATTCAGCTTGTCTCCATATTAATACGCCTTTGCGATGATACAAGTAGACCCGCTGAACTCTCTAGTTTAAAACAAGCCCTCATCCAAAATTGTAGAGGTTGACGTGGCTGGCCCCCACGTCAACCTCTACACAAGCCACGTCACCATCAATAGTATAAATAAAGAAGAATCTTCAATCTGGTTTTCAACAATCCTTCTTCTACTGACGAAACTGACTACGAATCAAGTTCTCAACAATAAATAGTTAAAACATAAATAAGTAAACAGTTAAAAAGTAAATAGTTAAATAGTAAAGAGTTCAATAGTAAATAGTTAAATAGTAAATAGTTAAACAGTAAAATAGTTAATGGCCAACACATTCATATTACAGTGGAACCTCAACGGTTATTTCACACATATAGAATCCATCCAGCTTCTTATATACGAATATCTTCCTTTAGTCATATGCCTAGAAGAGACACATTTTAAGCACCAAAATATGACATTAAAAAATTATGTTCCTTTTCTAAGAAACCGAGTTGCAGATCACTCAAGCAGCGGAACAGCAATTTTCGTAAGGGATGACATAGAATCAAAGTATACTTTTCTCATTCTGCTGATTTAGACATAACTGAACTAAGCAATGTTTTAAACCAAATTCCAGACCCAAAAATAATATTAGTCGCTTATAACTATCACAACAGTACTTGGGGAAGTAACAAAACCGACAAATGTGGCAATCCCTTAAATAATCTCATTAATAATTTAAATTTAGTTTTACTAAACACTGGCAAATCCACTAGGTTCAATTCATACAACGGTACATTTTCTGCCATAGCTCTCTCTCTTTATGCAATTAGTGGCTAACTCCTTTATTATACTGGGACACATTGGGGTATTCAAATGATAGTGATCATTTCCCTATCGCGATAATCATAAATACTAATGAGAAATCAACCATTCCAATTCACCAGACATGGAAAATAAAGTCAGCTGACTGGGATTTATATCGAACACTGATAGAAGAACAAACAAACAAATCTAATTTAACCAATAACGCAAACCAAAATCTTGAAATATTTAATAACATTATTATTTCTGCAGCAACAATCGCAGTAGGAAAAACAAAATCTAGTCAAAGGCAGCCAGTTCCTTGGTGGAATAACAAAATTGCACATGCGCACAAGAAACATAAAATTATTGAAAACATTTTAAGGTTTAAAAATCTCAGAGCTTAAAGCAGACAATTAATCAAAAAAGCAAAACGAGAAAGTTAGAAAAAGTACGTTGTGACGGGTAGGCTCTTTCGAAGGGACAGACAAAAATAAATCTATTAATTCTAACGTATATGCAAAAATAAAAATAAAATATATTCCTCGCCTGGATCCCGTGAGAGTGAATTCCCCGGCGGACGTCTGTAAAAGAAAAATTATTATTACTTAATTAATTAACAAAAAAATGAAATACGCGAATTCGATCGCACGCAGACTTATACTCGCTTCCACCTCAGTCCAGCGGAAGCGCTAAACGCTCTCACGATACCCACGTATCGGTTCTGCTTGATTAAGGACAGAGCATAATCCTCACTGCGGAAGTCTCTCTGTCCGGGTTGGCTCGCAGATTAAATGCACTAACGAGCCAGGGAGCCTAGAGCGTTAGCCACAAGACTCTCTAATTCCGCCAGCCGCTCGCTTTAAATAGCCGCTCCGGACCCCACCTCGTCGTCTTGTCGTGGAAATAGATGCGTGATTATCGACACTCCCACGGTTCGAACTGTTGAACGCTGTTGGTGTAGGACGTTCAGCACATCGTTACAACGTTTCTTCAATAAATCCTTCTACTCCCTTAGGCAACATATGGAACAAAGTCCGCAGAATAAAAGGGACAAAATACTTCCGATGTATAGATACTCTATCATACAATAACCAAATGAACTCAAACAAAGAAGATATGCCAGAAATACCAGCAGATATATATGAACTTAATTCTAGTGATTCCAATAACAGCCTATCCTTTCTAGAGCACAAAAAACTAACGGAGTATTCAAATATACAAATCACAGACAGCGGCAATCCAATAAATAAACCAGTAAGTCTTCAGGAATTAAAATTTTATTTAAGTGCTAAACATTTGAGTCCAGGAACTGATGATATCTACCCTCTTTTCTTACGAAATCTTCGTCTGAATGCGAAACTAATATTAGTTGATATTTTTAACAATATTTTTATTCATCGTGACTTTCCTAATCTATGGTCGCAAGCATCTATAATTCCAATCCTTAAATATAATAAACCAAAAGAAGATCCAAATTCCTATCGTCCAATATCACTTACGGGTTATACCTGCTAACTTTTAGAAAAAATCCTTAATTATTGTCTTAAATGGCACATCAAAAACAATAACTTAATACTTATCAGACAAAGTGGATTTCATACGGGTACATTCACAACAAACAATCTAATAACACTTAAATCAAGTATACATGAATCCTTTCCGCACATCCAAAAATATTATTGTATTTTTTTGGTTGAAACAAGAATGGCATGTTCAAGGGCATATGTTATCCTTTATTAAAAATTTTCTAGAAACACGAACTTTTCGAATTAGAACCAATGGATCTTCCAGACGAGTACTTCAAAACGGCACTCCACAAGGATCTACTCTAAGTCCTACCCTCTTTCTAATTGCAATAAATATTATTAGACGTCAAATAAAACTACCTGTATTTGCTAGCCTGTATGCAGATGACCCAGTCATTTATCTAAAAACAAACAATGTAACTCTGGGAACACATATACTGCAAACTACCTTACACACAATTGAAAGCTGGTCGCAAAACACGGATTTTATATTCTCTAGTGAAAATACACGATATTTAATTTTTAGCAAAAGAAAAATTATCCTAATGTTCAATTAACACTAAATGGAGTTGTCCATAAGAATACAACTGCAAGTAGATGGTGCTCCAATCGATCAAGTGGAAACTTTAAATACTTGAGAATGATGATGAATGACCAATGGGATCCTCAAGAAGAAATAAAATGCCGTACCGAACAAGCAAGACAAGCTTTTATCAAATTTAAACCGCTACTATGTAACCGCAATATTTCCTTCAATCTCCGCTACAGGATGGTTAAATGCTATGTATTGTCCATATTGTTATACGGCATGGAAACATGGACGTTAAGAGTACCATTAATAAGTTGGAGGCCTTCGAAATGTGAACGTTGCGAAGAATATTCCGCATACCATGGACAGATAGGGTGAGAAACGAGGAAGTCTTAAGAAAGGCAAATACTGAGAGAGAACTACTCAATTTGATCAAGGTACGAAAAATTTTATACCTCGGCCATATTATGCAGGGAAAGATTGAAGGCAAGAGAGGAGTAGGTCGCAAACAAATCTCGTGGCTACGAAACATAAAAAACTGGACAGGCATAAATAACGATCTTTTGCATGCCGCAAAAGACAGACGTCTGGCTTTAAGATAATTCGCCAACGCACAATAGGTGCACGGCACTATAAGAAGAAGAAGGAGATGTCCTGAAACACACAGATGAATAAAAATTCTTAGGGGGTAGATACAATAACCTTACTTACTCTTGATTACTTACAGATCACTTAAAAAAATTTGACTACATTCAAAATATGGGCTTGAGATTAGTTTTAGGTGCCACAAGAACTAGTCCAGTAAGTAGCTTACAAGCTCTGGCTAATGAACTGCCCTTAAGCCAACGAAGGCAACTCCTAGCACTAAATTACGTTGCCAGAATTTTAGCAAACAACAGCAACGTAACCTACTCAATAATACTTTGCAGAACAAATATATCGTCCGATCTTGGCAGAAACATTGCAATACAAAAACTTCCATTTCCTGAGCGAATAAAATGTATTGGCCTTAATTTAAAACAGTTCAGTCTTACTATGCCCATTCATGTAAATTTTCCTCCTTGGATGATGAAACCTCCAAAAATAGACACGTCTCTAAACGAACTCCCGAAACATTCCACACATCCTTTCCTTATACAGCAAGCTTATAAAAATGTAATATCCAAATACCCAACAACCCATGAAATCTTCACTGATGCTTCCAAATGTGATGAAGGAAATGCTGCAGCCTACATCTACGAAAACGTCAAGTCGACCATACGAATCCCAACAAATTGTTGTATATATACTGAAGAACTTACGGCAATTCACCAGGCCATGAAAAAATGTAGTTCTATCAATGAAAGCAAATTTGTTATCATCACCGATTCAATGAGCTCATTATTTGAAATAAAACAGCTATATACAACTCACGCCATACTTCTCAAGATCAAAGAAGAGTTATCTTATCTACAGACTCAACAAAAAAAATTTCCTTCATCTAGGTACCTTCCCATATGAGAATAAGTGGTAATGAGGAAGTGGACTCTCTGGCAAGCAATGCAACAACCGACTAAAGTATTGCTATCATAAATCAAATGCCTTGGACTGATCACAAAGTAAATATCAAAGCCCACATGTACAGAGCATGGCAAACTACTTGGGATCATACTGCCAACAAACACAAGGAATGTCTAAGTCAAGTAGGAACCAAACTCATCTTGCCAGTTAATAGAAAAGACCAAGTCATCATCAACCGACTCCGAATAGGAAATACTTTCCTTACCCACAAGCATATCTTCAACCAGGAGGATGCTCCGATGTGTACCAAGTGCAACACTCAATTGTCAGTGAAACATATAATTGTCGAGTGTCCAGTGTACCAGAATGAAAGAATCGCGTGTGCCCTTAGTGACAATTTTAAAAGTGTAATAAGTAATGTCAAACTTACAGTATTTATTAAGTTATCTTAAAATGACTAAACTATATACCAGATTGTAAAAAAATATTATCTTTTATCTAACAATATTTATCTTACTATTTGTGTATGTCCTGTCACTTATAACCCTTAGTGGTTAATACAGGTATATTTATTTAAATAAAAAAAAATAAAAAATTGTTCTTAGAAACTAAATCACTAAAAAAAGTCGACTCTTCTTTGAAACCACTTCTTAATTCTAAAATTTGTATTATTGTAACTATTATATATATATATATATATATATATATATATATATATATATATATATATATATATATATATATATATAGATATATATATATAGTGTGTATAAACGACGCTAAGAATACAATTCTTTGGAGGGTAACTTTCGGGAAAGCGTCAAAACAAGGATCAGCTAGAGATGGTATAAGCCAGTTTGGTGTAGAACTTTATTCTAAATGTGAAATTTTCGGTGATATGTTGTCACCTTCATCAGCGCCTAAATGGAAAACCTATTATAGTACAGGTGGTGGAAATCAACATTTAAAAACCTACATTAAAAATGTTCAGTTGGTCCTAGTGGTGAAGAACACTGTCACAAACATGTTAAAAATATTAAAAAATACATTTAAAATTTTGAATAAAAACATTACAACATAACAGGGTATTTTTTCAAATACAAACACAACAAAAAAGTCTAAAATTTACAACCTACAAAAACTGCAACTTCATGTTAAAGGTAGAAAAGAAGAATTAATCTTCTTTTTTGATGACATATTTCTGTCAACATCCGGGTGTCATATGTAATGAGGTTATAATTTTCACTTTTGCACCTCACACCACATGGATATGAAAAGAAAGAGCCCTAGGCAACCTAATCAGCAAGGAAATGAAGTCTTTTCTCAAGTACAGGTAGGTAATCTATGCATGTTATGATAAGTTCCCTACATTTTCCAGTTTGTTACTTCTTGTCAAGTCCTGTTGAAGTAGAAAGGAATAAATACAACTTAAGTTTTCAACATCTTTCTTACAGTTCATAGGAGAGCTGCAGTTATGGATGTAGCACATTTCTATGAAGTTTCTCTTAAATTGGTTGTGAACCCTCTTTAGTACTTGCACATTTTCATAGTTAGCAGTGTGTCCAATATTCTTAATATGTTGGCTAAAGGCTGTGCTGGTGGGCTTCCTCACTACATCACTCCTGTGCAAAGCTATTCTTTTTGAGAGTTTCTGGCTGGTTTGACTGACATACACTTCTGAACAAGAACCACATGGAATAGAATACACTACATTGAAGTTATCCAGTTTTTTAACTCTTTCTGTCAGGTGAGTAAAGTATGTCCCTAATCTTTTGTACACAGAGTTTGCTATCACTATGTTGAACTGTCTGAAAAGGTTTGTGATCTGTGGTGATAAACCTTTGATGTAAGGTAATCTCCCATAGAAAACTTCTACTGTTTCTCCTTCTAATGTTTGTCTTTGGTGTATTCTAACTGTTGGCATATCTTGAAATAGCAGTTTATTAAGAAGCATCTTAGGGTAGTGATTTTTTCTAAGAATCTCATACAATAACTTGATGTTCTTATTGTAGTTAGAAGGGTGACAAATTCTTTTTATTCTGTTTTTCAGACCTTTGATGATGTTAATCTTCTGCTCGTCTGGATGATACGAGTGAAAAGGCACATATCTACCTGAGAATGTTTTTTTTTCTGTACCAATCCAACCTTACTGTATTGTCCTCATGTCTGGTTAGATAGGTGTCTAAGAATGGAACACTATTATTTTCTTCTGTTTCAACTGTGAATTGTAGGTGAGTGTTATATGAGTTACTACACTCTTGACATTTTCAACTCATATAACACTCACCTACAATTCACAGTTGAAACAGAAGAAAATAATAGTGTTCCATTCTTAGACACCTATGTAACCAGACATGAGGACAATAAAGTAAGGTTGGATTGGTACAGAAAAAAAACATTCTCAGGTAGATATGTGCCTTTTCACTCGTATCATCCAGACGAGCAGAAGATTAACATCATCAAAGGTCTGAAAAACAGAATAAAAAGAATTTGTCACCCTTCTAACTACAATAAGAACATCAAGTTATTGTATGAGATTCTTAGAAAAAATCACTACCCTAAGATGCTTCTTAATAATATGCTATTTCAAGATATTCCAACAGTTAGAACACACCAAAGACAAACATTAGAAGGAGAAACAGTAGAAGTTTTCTATGGGAGATTACCTTACATCAAAGGTTTATCACCACAGATCACAAACCTTTTCAGACAGTTCAACATAGTGATAGCAAACTCTGTGTACAAAAGATTAGGGACATACTTTACTCACCTGACAGAAAGAGTTAAAAAATTGGATAACTTCAATGTAGTGTATTCTATTCCATGTGGTTCTTGTTCAGAAGTGTATGTCGGTCAAACCAGCCAGAAACTCTCAAAAAGAATAGCTTTGCACAGGAGTGATGTAGTGAGGAAGCCTACCAGTACAGCCTTTAGCCAACATATTAAGAATACTGGACACACTGCTAACTATGAAAATGTGCAAGTACTAAAGAGGGTTGACAACCAATTTAAGAGAAACTTCATAGAAATGTGCTACATCCATAACTGCAGCTCTCCTATGAACTGTAAGAAAGATGTTGAAAACTTAAGTTGTATTTATTCCTTTCTACTTCAACAAGACTTGACAAGAAGTAACAAACTGGAAAATGTAGGGAACTTATCATAACATGCATAGATTACCTACCTGTACTTGAGAAAAGACTTCATTTCCTTGCTGATTATGTTGCCTAGGGCTCTTTCTTTTCATATCCATATGGTGTGAGGTGCAAAAGTGAAAATTATAACATCATTACATATGACACCCGGATGTTGACAGAAATATGTCATCAAAAAAGAAGATTAATTCTTCTTTTCTACCTTTAACATGAAGTTGCAGTTTTTGTAGGTTGTAAATTTTAGACTTTTTTGTTGTCTTTGTATTTGAAAAAATACCTTGTTATGTTGTAATGTTTTTATTCAAAATTTTAAATGTATTTTTTAATATTTTTAACATGTTTGTGACAGTGTTCTTCACCACTAGGACCAACTGAACATTTTCAATGTAGGTTTTTAAATGTTGATTTCCACCACTTGTACTATAATAGGTTTTCCATTTAGGTGCTGATGAAGGTGACAACATATCACCGAAAATTTCACATTTAGAATAAAGTTCTACACCAAACTGGCTTATACCATCTCTAGCTGATCCTTGTTTTGACGCTTTCCCGAAAGTTACCCTCCAAAGAATTATATATATATATATATATATATATATATATATATATATATATATATATATATATATATATATATATATATATATATATTATATATATATACGCGCAACATCTAGCATACAAATAGTAGGATGTATACCTCAGAGGAAAAGGACACTATGCCCATTTTTATCGAAATTTAGATTATTGCACTTTTGAATATAACTTTTCTGGCTCTACACATGGGTAAACCATGTAAAACCATACTATGTCCAGAGACTATTTTACGGCAAGTTACCGACTTTTTAATAAACAATAGGTGCACTTCCAGTCAGAGGTAAACAATACCATGTGGACTTGGTGTTGTTTATCTCTACTAAATGTGTGCACCGGATTGCCAGATCTATATTTTTTTAATGGAAGTAACGGAAATTGCTCAGTAATTCCGGTCTTTGGTTATAAGGATTATTTTTGTGTTGGCCAATTATAGGTCTATAAAATTAGCCTATAATTATTATTACAAGGCTGGATTTGTTTCAGAATTACCTGGTCACTACAGTAACTTCTAAGGTAGTGTAGGAAGTGGGCGAAGATGACAAATTATTTTTAGATGATAATTCGGATATTGATATAACCTATCAGCCTCTAAGCTCAGAATCAGACGACAATGATATGAGACATATAAGTAAACCAGCGAAAACAAAGGTAAAAGAGAAAGCTATTATTACTCCTACGACTAGTGGGGCAATAACAAAAAATAAATGTAACTAAGTACAAACAAAAAGGTAAAAAACGTGTAGTAAATGAACAAAATTGGGCCTGTAATGTTCGCAAATGAAAAATAGCTGGTGGGAAAGAGTATCTGAGTAAAAGATGCAAAAACATGCCTGCAAAAATGTTAAAGCCTCCTTGCATGTGCCGCATGAAATGCTTTGAAAGATTGCCAAAATACGAAAGACAAAAATTTTTCAATTCATACTGGACTGAGACAAACGTTGCAGATGGTAAAAAGCAATTTATCTTCTCATTTGTCGACATCCAACCTACTCTTCGTGTTTATCTCATTTTACAGTGAACAATTAGCGATTGAGGGTGTGCAAGGTTATATTTTTAAACACACTTCGTATATCT